>MJUU01025346.1:44730-73586 GCA_002080025.1 Modiolus philippinarum
ATATCATTGCAGTTTAATTTTCTAAAAATATTCATCTAGTTGTCAAAATTTGTAACAAAAGCTTGTGTCGAATGTGTCAGATAATAAAAACAATCTTTCCCTTATCCCTTTACAAAATATCCAAATTCGTATTAAGGATGTCATTTTGAAAATAAAATAAAACTTAATAGGTAAACTTTGCTATATAATAATTTATAATAAAGAAATTTAATTCTATAGAGACAGGTCAAATTTCAAACTATCTCATATTATGAGTAAATAATATTTGAATAAAACCATATTTAAGTTTCACGCTATGACATATTCATGGGACATCTGAGGTGAAAGGATCTTTCCTGTATGGGGTTAATCACTTAAAGTAAAATATACAAGAAAAATTCGTGTCTGGTAAAATATATATTTGTAATATGACTGTATAAATACAAATTGCCCCCGTTGAGCAACTATGTTATTTCAAAATTTGAGCACTTGTCACAAAAGCCCACCAAAGAAGCATACCAGTGCATTTTGTGTTAAGAAAAACACTTTCACTGCATGTTCGCAAAGGCATAACTAACACGCTATTTGTTAATGGGAACATGGCTGATTAAATTTAAAAAGGAATGGTAAATATTACAGTTAATAAAGCAACTAAATAATACTGTAGGTTGTCCGCATCATTTCTGGACCATCTTATTTCAATTTTTAACATCCTGTCGTGCAAAGTTGTAGAAGCTTCATTACTGCCTATGTGTTTCGATGTTTTTTTGATACACTGGGGTCGAAGTACGACGCGAGAATTTCCTTATTTTTGTCAAAGGCATTTAATTTCTATATTAAGTGCCTTATTTAAGTGAATAACAAATTTTCTGCAATAAGGTGTACATTAACGTTAATAAGACAATTAATGCATCTATGGAAATAAAATTCCCTACACCATGAAGGAAATTCTTGCGTCGCACTTCGGTCCCAGTGTGATATAAATCAAAGATTTTAATATGTAATATTGTGTTCTGATTACTATTGTGTTATTCTTGAAGTTGATTATTCAAGACTTCTCCTTTTAGCATTTACCTCGTGAATCAAATCATGTTTTGTGTCCTGAAACAAAGTTGTATTATTTGACCATTTCTGGCTGTAGGAAGTTCTATTTTCTCCATTTCAATAATGTCATTGTATGGGCTGAAAAAGACCTTAAAACTCACGTTTTTCGGTTAAAATGCTATAATGACAGCTCTTGACCAAAGCTTGGGTATATTTACAATATCATTTCAATTTCAACTCGAATTGTTTGTTTCTGTATTTCGTAACTATTCGAAGTCTAATGTCTTTTTTGTTAACCACGATGTGTCCTTGGATTTTTGAAAATAGATTGAGAACTTCTATAATTTTTCGAGTGTCGATTTCTGTGTATATGTATTTTCAATATTTTTCATAGATGACGACTTATAACTTATTGAGATACTCTGAATCAATGGTTTTGGTTTGTGGACATTTATTGTTCTGACCTAGGACACGTATTGTTTTGTGATTATAACCCTATTTCCCTTGATTTTTAGTCTCTGTAGCAATCTCTCAAGCTTGCAGGTTTCAATCCCTTCTAAACTGGACGCCGCGCGTTTGAAATAAACGATTTGGAAACTGGCATTAAATCATCTGTTTAGGAGGAGCATTCTGTCAGATTACCTCGTGTACTACTAGCATACTAATCATTAATATCCAGTTTTGAATCTGTACCTCGTGTACTACTAGCATACTAATCATTAATATCCAGTTTTGAATCTGTACATCTATTTTAAAGCATACTATAACGCTTCCACATCGGGCATTTCCTTGACCTTCATCTTGAAATGGACAACAGAGGTAGACTATAAACTAAGCTGTATGACAAACTATTTCCAAATAGTCAACGTCTTTCTTTGTATCAGCATTTAAGCAGTGCAAGCTTATGTACTTTATATCTTCAAACTAATTCTCTACTTATGACCTGTGGACGATACAGTGACTTCCCCAGCAGAGCTCAGTGCTCCGAGTCACACATAGGCTAATTAAACAAGGGCATTTTACATATAACGTGAAGTCATTTTACGGTCGACATAACGATCTTGTGGATCGCTATAGGATATCTGTTTCATAGATGAGCTTAAGCATACGTTTTTTTTTTCTTTTACTATATTTGACATTACTACTGCAATTGACATGTTCAACACTGCAGGTATCTTATAAGAAGTAGAAGGTTCTTGCTCTACCGGTGCACATGATCTCACCAATGGTTCCAATGGCTTATCAAGTTTATATCTTCAAACTCATTCTCTCCTGAGGACCGACCAATGGTATATACAGTGACATCCTTAGCAGAGCTCGGTATTCCCAGTCACAAACGAGTGAAGCAGGAGATTCTTACTCTACCGGTGCACGTGATCCCACCAATGGTTTTAAATTTGGTCGGTGTTGTTCATCTGTAGGTGTGTTTCAGTTTTGCTTTTCTCTGTCGTACTTATGTGATTCCTTTGTTTCTTTGTGTTTCTGTTGTTGTCATTGTCTACTTCAAAAAAAGTGCCCGGCACTTGAATCGGTTTTCAGGGGGCTCATGCTACAGAGCTGCCAAGCGCGTCCCCAGCAGGTGGATAGGGAAATGTCCTGTCTATGCGGGGTAGTCAGGTCATAATACGGAAAGCCTGACCGCGAACCATTGTAACCAAAGTGTGTGGAGGAATGCCACGCTCCATACAGTATAAAGGCCTCTTCTACATTTTTCTAAGGAGAGTGGAATCACTGGGTCTTGTATGGAAGGCTAAATTTCCCGCCCCTACCCATTTCTCCCCTTTTCCAGTGGCAATCAAAACTCGTTGCCCCGGTTGTCCCTTTCACCTTTACTTCTTTCTTCTTTTACTTTCATTTTTTATGAATTGATTAATTTGTTCTCGTCCTGGTATTGCTGAAATATTGCTCACTGGAAGTTAAACTTTAACTAATCAATCAATCAAAAATAAAGTGTCCTGCAATTTTAAAGCTCATCCAAGGCAGCCGCATATATACATATTTTTTTTTACCTGTATTGCTGTTTCATTGGTTGGTTGGCTGAATAACACGTTACGTCACATTAGAGGTATCATGACGCGGACCAGATTTATTGGACAGGAATACCGGAGTAACCGAAAGCAGTTCTCGACATGAACTTATATCGCATAAAAAAAGACATTTTTCATACCTTCGTGTTATTTGAGTTAATAAATCTCAATTATGAGATCGTATCTCGTAACTGTTGGATGATTTCTAATTTATGAGGTAATATTCAATTACATTTATGAGTTATAAGCTCATAATAATACATTTCATAATTATGGGATAATAGTTTTTATTTCATAATTATTGGATAATAATTCATTTTTTTTAAGTTTTTATGCATATTGTTTTATCTAGTAAATCTCATTACACACAATATGTTATGACTCAAGTAAAGTACGCTCAGCATAAAAAATATATTTACTTTTTTCCATGATGGGCGAAAATTTTATAATCAAATGGTTACTGACTTATTCTATCTTACTGAAATTTTCTGTCTGAAAAACTGAATTCGAAACATCAGCATTTTTAAAAGGTAAATCAAAAACCATTTGGTTTTCTGGTGGATCTAGTATTTCTTACGCACAACATGAAAAAGTGTATTTACTTTTTTTTCATGTGGTGCAAGTTTTTTTTGTAATCAAATGATTTCTGCTTGGTATTTTCTGGATGTGGTTATATTGAGACTATATTTGCATAGTTCAGTCAACTGTAAAGTTGTGACCACGAAAGATGTTGTTATGACGAGATATTAAGACATCCTGACGACAGATACTGTGGAAGTACTTTTATTCGTGGACATCAATTTTCGTGGTTTTCATAAATATCACTTTTTCGTAGTACTTAAATTCGAGGTTTCGAATTCTATGCGTTAAAATTAAGGGAAAAAATCCATTCGTTGGGAACTTAATTTCGTGGTTTTAGCGAACCACGAAATCCACGAAAATTGGAACCCCATGAACAATAGCACTTCGCAAGGATTTGTATAGACAATGAACAAATCAAGGACTTACGCCTCCTTGAACAAATAAAGCGATATGGAGTAAATGTACATGGGACAAAATCCCTATAAATACATGGTAAGATTAAGCAAATGGAACAACGCCTTCATTGTTGTTTTTCATCTTGGAGTCACCATGAGGCCTTCAACAAAGAGCAAACACTCCTACTTCAGTAAGTTCAAGACATTTTTTTCTCGTTATAAAGTTATAACAAGATAAGGTGTATAAACAATACGGAGTAAATGCACTTGAGACAAAATCTCTACAAATACATGGTAGAACCAAGCAATGGAACAACGCTTTTATTGTTGTTCTTCATCTCGAAATCACCATGATAGGTTTAGATACAGCATCAATTTAAATCGTACTAAAAAGTTCTTTAAGGCGCACGATCACCTTCGCAAGCGTATCTAGGCACAATGGTACAATCGTGAGAACTGGGCAACTACCCCATGCATTTACATTTACAGCCTTGGTCTATCGGGGCCAAGACATACAGGCTTACGAAGGCGCATACCGTGGATAGGAAACTAAGTTCTTCGGCGGCCTCCCACACTATCGTATATTATGCAGTTCTAAATTATATTTACGAAAGGATACCTCCAGACGCTCCTTGGAACACATGTCCGTGTGACACGTCCATGAGAGACCGAAATAGATAGACAAGGACGTTAACACTTAAACCAGTTATTCACACTGAAAGATTTTAAAAGGAGCCAAATTCCAAATTTATAGTATATGTACTGGATGAGAGCACTATAATGAAAGCGCTCTTTTTCAAAGTTTATCATTTTCCACAGGCTTTTTGTACTCCTGAAAAAGAAAATACTAAATAATGCCCCAAACTAAAATCTAGAAGAATTTATAAGGATCACCTCAATTACCGGTATTCAATCCATAGACCTTTCTTTTTGTCATTGTGGATTCTTTTGGTTTAAAATTGTTTGATATAGATCTCAATCACTTTTGTTTTCTGCATGTTTGCGTTTTGTTGTATTGTTTCTACATATCACGTTTTTACGGAAGCGTATTGATGCAACATGAAAAAAAAATCTCATAATTATGATATAATATCTCATAATACTGAGATATACTCTCATAATTATATAAGATGTTATGTCATAGTGAGATGTTATCTCATAATTATGAGATATTTACTCAAAATCATGAGATAGTAAGTCATAGTTATGAGATAATTAAACCATTATTATGACATGTTATCACATAATCATGATATAAATATCTCGCAATTATGAGATATCATTTCATAACTATGAGATATTGTTTCATAGTTGTGAGATTATATTTCATAAAAATGAGATAATGCTTCATGATTATGATATGCTATTTCATAATTACGTGATATTATACTACAATTAAGACTTACTTTCTCATGGTTAAGAGATCATATCTTGTAATTATGAGATATATTTTCATAATTATGAGATATTGTTTCATTATTATGAGATAATATCTCATAACAATGAGTCATAATTATGAGATGTTATTTGATAATTAAGAGATATTATCTCATAATTCAAAATCACTATCTCAAAATTATGAGCTAATTATTTCATAATTATTAGATATTATCTCATAATTACGAGATCTTTTTTTTCTTCATGTGGCATCAATACGCTTCCGTACGTTTTTATTTTCATCTTTTCCGTGTGTTCTTGGTGTGTTACTTGCTCTTGTTTGGAATTTTGAGTTCATCGATGTCTTAGATAGATCTATAAGTTCTGTTTCTTCTTCTTTTTTTGGATCGACTATTTCTAATTTCAATAAAAAGTTAATGACGACGGAGGGTAGAGGTCATCCAGAATGCTAATCTTCTGAACAGCAAAGAAGTTCGTGCCTATATATCTATGATTTCGACCACCAAAAGACGGGACCCAGACACCAGCGACGATTCTGATTGCTGCAGAGCGAAATCACTTCGGAACATTGACAGATTGCCGCATCGCATTAACAATTAAGTATGCCCTTTCCGTTCCGTCAACTCAGTAGAAAAATTGTGGAACCTTCTCATGTTCTCTTGTTGACTCCGTTGACATGCGGAGTTATTGGAGTTTGGAGTTCCTCTATGATGTCCATCACGAATAAATCGTTCTTCAAACGCTTCAAATAAAATAATATATATGAAAAAGAAAGGAAATGGGGAAATGTCAAGGAGACAACATCCCATCTCCAGGTTATTACGACCCCAAAACAAAGCATCTAGGGGTCATATAGCAAGCCCTAAATGGCCCCCAAAAGGTAATTATAAGCTTTTGTCACAGTTCATCCTCGAGGGTATTCACCAGCACAGTAATCAGTACTTCGGTGCTGACCCGAAAGCATTCCGTTTGGAAACTTGCAATATCTAATTGTTTGTAAATTTTGTTGAAAACTGAGGAGTATCTCCCTCGTGTAAAGCTCAGTCCTTACCTGATTTTGGCTTTCTATTTAGATCATATTGGTTATCAGTTTTTTAACATCTTTGAGTTTATGGTCTTCCTAATGTTTAGACTTTATCTGCACTGAAGAAACATAAGTAGTCGAAATGGCCAAATGCAGAAATTAAATTTACAGTAAGTTCGGTATTTAGTTATTCGATGTGTTGCTGTCACTGTAGTTGCTGAAGGGAAATAACCGCTATTGCTATATATTTGCTATATTCTATAAGCTAATAAAAACCATTAGTAAGTTACCGAGATACAGTCAATAATTGGTAAAGTTATTTTATATTTCCAATAAAATTAAATGCTAAATGATGAGCGACAAGGTTGATGACAAAATAAATTGATGCGATCAAGCAATTATTTCATTTTCATAAAACATTTTCTCTCCATTAATACAACGACATTTTGTCAATTTAGTCCTTGTCAAATGATCTTTGATCAGAGTCTTGTAGAAACAGAAGTAACGAGTTAGCGTATGATGCATGATTCTCTTTACGTGCTTTTATTGGAATTTCCTTAAAATTATTGCAATATCATAAAACCTTATAGAGTCAACCGGAAGGCCGCTTCTTGATTTTATTACACAAAATAAAGATAATTCAACTTTTTCCAGAGATGGGGAAAACTCATTCTTCGTTCTGCGAGTAATTTCATATTGGGCCATTTCCCGTCTTGGATAAAATGTCATTAATATGAAGAATAAATTCCCTTTCTGATGACTTGGTTTATTCAAGAAAAAGGCATATATTGTCGTTTCAATTTTAGTTTGTCACAAACTCGTTTTAAGGTCGCATATAAAATTACTTAAACCTATCATTTTCTAAGAGCATTAGAATATACAAAAGAATACAAATATATAGCACCACAAATACATGATAATAAATTAGTTAGAAGACTCTATATTATAGTTCTCATAAGAAAATAGGTGGATTCAGATCTCCATAAATCACCCTGAAAAACGTCTGGTGTTACACTCGTATATTACATTAAAGAAAGAGCGTTTGAAAGATAATATTATATAAAAGCATAATGATTAATGATTCAGGTGCAAAAATATAGTTTTTTTTCAAAGATGCTTGGTTAATTTAAACCGCCTGTATTCCGCCATTTTATATTTTTTGAGGAATGTTCCGAAAATTTTTAGAGGTATATTACAAGGCTTTATTGTATGTACCAAAAGCAACGATTTAAATCGAACGGGGAAACGAAATGATAATACAAAAAATCGGAAGTATCAGAAGTTTTTGAAGAGTAACAAAAAATTATGGAAGTCTCTAGTATTAAAGAATAGGCCAACCAATCAGGTGTACCAGCTGGAAGAATAACAATAAATTGTTGATATCTACGGCGTATTAAAAAGATGAAAGGAGTCAGTCGAGAAATCCAAGAGGAACCAACGAAATACTGTGTAAGCCTCCGGAGTATTTAAGAACATTCGAGTCAAACGGGGTTCGAAAGAGCCACGAAATTCTGTATTTGAGGCCATTTGTTTTCTGCTACTACAACCGGTTGATGTTTTGAGAATGGGTAAATAACACAATTAAACAACAGATATTCATTTTAGAATCCTCGTACATCCTGGCAATGATATATTATCTGGTAAAGTTACCGTCTAACAAATATTAGGACACTTTCTCGGGACGAGTGCTTTAATTTATATAAGGCGCCAACAGAACCCAAGAAAGAATACAAATATTTTACTGTCAAACTCGAAATAATCTTCCCCTTTTTTCCTTAGTGTCTCAAAACAGCCTTCTTTTAAATAAATTTTTACAAATACCCGGTTCTTTACTTGCATGAAAGATATCAATGTGTCAATGTAAATTAACTTTTACTTTAAGTGGCAATGAGATGTACCATGAGTATAAAAATCTGCTCATTACTTAAGGTCTCATGGTGACCTCAATACGAAATCCGACAATGAAAGCGTTTTGCATCGGTTTTGTTTAATTTTGGGTTTTGTGTACACGACCGCCTCATTCGTTAACGAATGTTATAGTTTTATAAAAAGATATCGACAGAACTTGAACTCCGTTTGCTATTCGAAAACCGTGTGTTTGGTTGCATTTTTAGTCATTTTTGACTTTGGTAATTTTCCCTTGTGTGTTATACATTTTGCCCAGAGTATCCGATCTTCTAAATATTTTGACTCTAACTGCACTGATGAAGCTAAATAAGTTGTCGAAACTGACTTCTGCAAACTCATCTTCACTGCATACATATTGCATTTTGTTATTTTCCCCCATTCTTGTATCGTTCAGATCTTTTGTACACATATTTTACGTGTTGCCCAAAACTCATATTTCCGGAACTGAGTACGGTGATCCGTAAAGCAATTCTCGCCTTCGGTGCAACTTTCCAAATCAAGTGTTTGAGGTCCATGCCTTTCCCCACAAACTTTTTCAGTGTTTGAGGTCCACGTCTTTACCCACAAACTTTGCTCGAGAAATCTATACGTGGACCTCAAACACTTGTCTTGGGAACCAAGTCAAGTGTTTGAGGTCCCGATGATGCCTTTCCCCACAAAGTTTGTGGGTAAAGACGTGGACCTCAAACACTTTCCTCCACAAAGTTTGTGAGTAAAGACGTGGACCTAAAACACTTGACTTGGGAATAAGTGTTTAAGGTCCACGCCTTTACCCACAAAAGTTGTGGGGAAAGGCTTGGACCTCAAACACTTGACTTGGGAAGATGCCTTTGGTGTTATGACTCAAAAGTTTATATATTTTGGTACCACCTTTCAATTTTATCCGTAAATTGATCAATGAGTCCCAATTTTATTTATAGGTATTGGTCGTCTTTGTATCTTGTGCCAAAAAAAGCAGTGTTTGGTTAAAATGCATTGCCCGATGTGGTGATATCAAATCTACAGCAAGGAACATGTCCTGCTAGGTAGTTTCGCTCTTTGCATGTGCGGTAGCGAAATCCAAATAGTTAAAAATGAATATATTTGTTAAAGTCCTCTGTAGTTAATCATCTGCTTTAAACTTCAAACCATTAATAATCAGAATAATTAAGCAAAAATTTAATGAAACAATAATGCCGAAAACTATGAAGTGATTAATTGAAAATTGTCATGTAGGCCTCTGCAGCTAAACAGAAGTTTTGTGGAGGTGACACATTAAAAAATAAACTACAAATGACATTGCTGTATGGCGTGGGTGGTTTATAAACATTTATTTTTAAAATGAATTAATGAAGAAACATTTCTAAAAACCTGCATCAAACGTTATGATAATAATAAATTTTGTTGATTCATTTTTATTGTTATATATGCTCCCAGCAGGGGCGAAAAATATTTTATAATCATTAATAATCTCTTTATTTTTATATGATAACGGTAAATCACGTAAAATTATATTCATATTTTTGATAATTATTTTGAAGTCATAATTTACACTGACCGAGAAATATAGTTTTATGTATATGCATTTACATGGTGTATTTTATTCAATGACCAATTATGAAAAAAATTAGTTAAATTGAAATAGGATTTTTTTTAATATTTTGATTAAAGAAATCAAAACTCGTTCCGAGTATTATTGGAAGCGGAGTAGTTTTCAACAACTGCCATCAAGAATTGACATTTTTTTCTCTAGTAGATTATCTTTAAAACAAACACCTTCAAATATTAGCATGTTTGAGCCAATGTCATCCAACAAGAATGATCCTTTTCAAAACACAATCGTTTGACATTCTTCAAAAATTATAACTAATAATTATGTCGAATTCGACAATTAAAAAAAAACATAAAAGCCGGAGGACATTTTCACACCAAAGTATCATTTATCGTAAAATCAATAATTGTTCATTAGATAATCATGTGTAGTCTTTAAGTCTTGGAAATGTAATTAAGGCACATCTTTGTCGGTAAAAGAGCATTGACGGTCTGTAATCTAATTATGAATGAAATTTTAAAGATAAACCGTTATTTTATAGTTTTCTGACAAAACATTCATATTCCGAGGAATTTAATCCAGTTAAATTTATTAGAAAGTAATTAAAATAACACATATGAGACAATTGTTTTAAAAGATCGATATATGTAATTTCATAGAATTGCCATCTTTGACTTTTTTAAAAAGAAAAATATCTATTATGTTATTTTTTATCCACCGTTCTTAAAGGGACGAGATTGTCAATGAATGAAGTATAAGGACTTAACAACACTGTTAGTTAAATAAATAGATTGAAAATAATTATCAAAAGTTATGCAATTTTAATTATATTGAAAAATAATATTTTTGATATTATTTGCGATAACATAATTAAAAGAACTTTCTCACAAATACACTTTTTGTATAAAGAATTGCCTTTGGGTTAAAACATTAATCAAGTAATTACATATTTATCATAAACTTTTTATGTTTTTCCTTTGTTCGTAATCTTACAAAAATATGTATTAACGAAGACGCATCTATATAAATGTCCATTGCTTATTTGTTTATTTAAATTATCATCAAATACTGTAGCCGAGAACCTGCGCGTATTGAAAGTCACTCATGTATTACAATTTTACAGATCTACTCATCTCAAGTCGCTATTACAAAACCAATCAAAAACCTTGTTTCTATTTTATTATCATAATCTGAATGTATCGATAATCATATTTTCTGACATGCGCATTAAATGCAAGTAATCAGAGAAAAATAACTAACAGAAAACTTTTGTCATTTGAATGCTTACTTTTCTTAGAGAATGTCACGGCGAAAACAGACAAAGCCGAGACATATCGAATCGGATTCTGAAATTGCATCTATTCTAGAAAATGGTAAGTTCATTGATAAAATGGAATTCACACGAGAAAAGAGGAATACACAACTTATTTTATTGTGACAGGTGATCGGACTGATTACATTTCATCCAGATTCACTAAGAATCCTTTGGGAGGTTTAAATTCAACTTGGGTCAATAATTTAATTTCATTTGGAAGCAAGCAAGCGAGTGGTAACGTATTACATTTAGTTATTTACAAACAATCTTTTATTGACATTTTGTTTACCTATTTTAAAAAGTCCGCGAAATTCACACCCGACTTGTCTTTAGCACGTGGGGATTAGCAGACTACAAATACATTTCAGGTGAATGGCAGCGAACGGTAAGGTAGTAATTTTGATTTCTCTTAATTACTGTGTTTTAACAAATAATTATAAGTTAATAACAAATTAATAATTATTTATTTTTAAATAGCGGAAACTAACAGGTGTTTTAATTCTAATATGAAATATCAGTCAAAACTTTAAAATGATTAAATCTTTAATAGAGACCCTTTGAATTAAGTTGACAAGACTATGTTTGCATAATATATTTCTTACTTTCACTAGATATTTACAATTGAGCAAGCATGCTTGGGTTACCGTTAAACATGGGAATGCCTAAGCTCTTAAACAGAATTATACAAATTTATAAAGCAATTGCTGATAAAAAGAATATTAATATTTATTGATACAGTGTCTCGACTAATGTACCGTAGATAAACAGTTGATATTAGCTTCAATTATTAAAATTTTTCTTTTATTTGATAAGAAATTAAGTATTAGGTGCACAATTTTGCTTTTCATCTTTTATTTTGATATAAAAGATTTATTTGTAATTACATAAATACATGGGATATAAAAAATACCTGGTTCTAAGTATATTGAATATGGGATTGAAAAAGAAGTTATTGATTGGAATTTAGTAGAAGCACACCTGAAAATTATTAAAAGCCTTTTGAAAAAGATTGTCAAGATTTATGAAATAATAAAATGATCTTTCCAAAACTTAAATCAAATTTGGAGTTCTCTTTTCGTAGACTTAAGGATGACAAATTCATGTTAAAAACAAGGTGAAAAGTATTAAAAATTTAAACAAATGGGCCTCAAGATTATTATAAATCATAAACTAACTCATATCATATCCACATGGTATGTAATATTTCAAAAGAAAAACTGGAAAAAGTGATAACTCTTATTGAAAGGGAAATTGATAAGACCATTTAATGCCCTTTCTTAAGAAATTGTGGAGTTTTCGCAGTGACGACACATTCGAGGTTGCTACCTGGATAAAGCAAATCACCATTTATTTCGTTTAGTTATATATTTCATGTAGTAATTGACAATTTTTAGATAAGGGTGTAATTTACCCAAAGGGAGGCATGTCAAACAACTAAATCCAGCACATTCTTTTTGATTATTTCTGTATCTATACACATTTGAAAGGGGGGATCGAAGAAGTGAGAAAATGCCTTTGGGGTCATGTTATCACTATAATATAATTAGATATTATTAGCATTTATGTGATATATTTACTTTGAAATTGATCCAGTACTTGTGAAATGTACATGATTTTTAATCTAGATTGCTTGTCCAAATTTTTGCCCAGAAACAATTTATATGCATGCATTTTATATCATTAGATACATTGTTGTAATTTTAGTTACAAAAATTGACATTTTCATGTATCTTACACATTTTCTACAAATTTACACAGAAAATTTCATTGTATCTTATAATTGACATTGTTGATGTATAGAAATGTTTGTAATTGAAATCAACATAATTGGTTTTTATTTGTTAATTTTGAAAAGGATCAAATTGTTATTTTTTTACTTTTGATAATGCAAGTGGGGGTATTAACAAGTTTTTCAAAGTAATTTTGTCAGAAATAGATGACAAGTTGAGATAGATATTGAGATGGGCAGTCAGATATGAAATGATAGATATGTGAAATTGACATTTTAGACTGAAAGAACCTATACTAACAGCTGCTAAGCTGATGATTTTCAGAAAAATTTTGACAGTCTATTTAGCAACATTTGCTAAATTGGCAGTTCTGAGTTTGTTAAGAAAATCATAACAAAAATTTTGGCATCATGACTCAAACAAATAGATATTTTTTGTTTGCTGATAAAATCTGCATTCTTAAAATAAAAAAAAATATTTGTTATTTCAAATCAGCTGTTTTTGTTCAACCTAATAAATGTAAAATTTGTAAGATATCTTTGAAGATTATAAACAAATTTGTTGAAATGATAAATGCCACTTTTCTGTTTTCCTGTTCTGTGATAACAAAAGCAAAACTGAAGGGATTTCTTAAAGTGACAAGTAACAACAACTATGAAAATAAAAATTCTTGTGAATTATGGACCAAGTTTACTTGTAATAGTAAATTTCATTTTGGAGAATAATTTATTTATTTTCTCAAAATTTGACTGTCATTAAGACAAGACATTTTCTTTACCATGTATATAATAATTCCTCATACAGAATTTTTTCCTGGTGAGAATCATAACATATAAGGGGAATTTTATCAAAATTAAGAATAATGATGTTTAATTTTTTTGGAGATGATACAATTACAACATATAAACTTCATCCCTTTAAATAAATATTGAAAGTCATACATGTATATGTTTGAAAAGGAAGACTTAGAAAGAAAACATTGTATAAAAGTTTACAAAGGAAGTGTTGTAATCTAAGATTAAAAGCATTACTAGGTTGATATCAAAACTTTAATGGAAAATTGCAATATAACATTTTTGACAAATTGAAACAAACCCCAATTAACAGCTCATAGAGAAAAAATTTTGGGCAAGGCATCCGTTTATGAAAATTTATGTAAACAAATCTCGGAATCACTAGGAACAAACTGATGAAGAAGTTAACATTAATGTACATAATTTTATCTGCCAAAATATTTCATCTTATGACATTCTGAATAAGTTTATAAGTATCATGACAACTGGTGATAAAAGAAGAAAGTTATCCAATTTGGATCTGTTGGTATTACCTATATCATAATGGATACAAATTGGACAATTTGTATATACTTTGTCATACTACCATGTTTAAAAGAGTTTTTGATAGGGTTAATTTGAAAGTAAACAGAAATTGTAATCTCACCAGGCTACAATTTCTTGTAAGTTTAAACACTCACTTAAAAAAATGAGAAAAAAAATCATTCAACCTGTTTAAAGTTTGCTCATAGTGGGTTTTTCATTGACCTTTTTAATACAGGCTATTAAAACCATTTATCTCAAATAATGATGGTGTTATTATGACACTTGTTTTGAAGAAAAAGTCATGTTAAATTGAATTATTCTTTCAGACAAAATTCAAGTATAATCTAAATTTAGTTCTCTGAATATTCTTTCACCTTGCAAATCATAATTTCAGAAATTTTAGCTCAACTTTTTGAATATTAAAGCCACATTCAAAGATTGGAAAATTTTTTGAAATTCACATTAAAAGAGTAATGCTTGCAGTTTTAAGTTCAAACAAAACAAACACATTTAGGTGTGTTTGATTGGAAAGAAAAGCTCAGACAATACTGACATGCCTGTGAAGCTGAGTAAGGTGTACTTGATATGACACTCCAGTTCTTCCAGTGTCAATGTACAAGTTCAATAGTACAGACACAATTTCAGTTGTATACAGAGTTAAGTGGTCTAAATATAGATAAGTTAAACCTGATATATTTATTTTAGGATTCCTCTAATGCTTCTTTGATCTGTTTCCCTAGTAGATGAAAAAATATGAGGTGAATGCCTGTCCTGAAATAAACCAATTATGTCTGCAGCTGTAGCCATAAGCTAAACAAATATTAATAATTGCTACTTTTTCATTGACAGGCTATGGAAAAGCATAAACTTTTGCAGGTATCGTCGTGTCTAGATACAGACTCTTGGTAGCTGGGTAACTTAAGTTTTTATAAGTTTTGATTTATGCTGACAATATTGATATTTGCCAAAATAAAATAACTTTTGCATTTGGGTTAACATTTAACTTTTGTTTGTACATGAGTTATGTCTTGGCGATAAGATATGAATTTAAGTACATTTTCAATAGCATGAACTGAAAAAATTAATCAACTCAACTTGTCTGCATATATTCATTTAAAATGATTGATATAGAAATTTTAAAATGTTGAAATTAACACTAATGGTTTAAGCTGTTTGGTACTACTGATCTTTAACAATTTTTCTCTTTTCTCTTCTCAATAATTCGGTTGAAGTATAGGTCATTTAAACTTTCCTCAGTATTTGTGGGGTGGTTGCAGCTGCACACCAAAGCATTTTCTTCTAGACTCTTTTTTTTTTCTGACAATTGGTTGTGGTATATACATGTATATAATCTAAATATATTATATATCACTGTTCTTGAACTCTTGCAAGTTGGAGTGTCTCATTTCAATAGTATATTATACATAAGAATCTAAAAACTTTATTTTTAAAATAACTTCAAGTTGATGAGCAACAATAATTAAACTTTTTTGAATTGCTTATTTCTGGCATTCATTGATTTTTGCATCTTTGCTGTAGTTCCAAATAGCAAACACAACTGTTGAAAAAATTTCTACTCCGACACAAGCATTTTTGTAATAGATGAAATTGACAGTATAATTCACAAACAATGGGAAGATGCTTATTTCAGTTGATTCAGCATTAATTTCAATTTTATTCAAACCAAATATAAGATTTAAGAATTATTCAGAACACCCACACAACTCATGTGCAGTGAATAATATGGCACTGCTGACCTTTTATGTTTCATGTTAATTTCATGATTCATTTCATGAAAGGGAAAAGTTTCTGAAATCTGTTTTTAAATAACTTTGGACAAAAAGAGATTCACCTGTGTGGCCACATTGACACACCTTTATGACAGACCACAGTGACCTTTGTCCACCCGGGGTAAAATAATTAATGTCCACTTAAAATATCATTTAAAATGATTCATATTTCGCGTTTTATTTCTTCACACACAATAAATGTCCAGTAAACATGGTTTTAAATGTAGGTGCGATTAAAATTGGATATGTAAAATGACCATGATTCAGGCCTTTTCAATAGAGAGGATGACCAAAAAATAATAAGGTTCACCAATTTCAATTTTTGACATCTATTATCAATTTTTAAAGTCCAAATAATTGGGGGTTCGTCAAGGTTTCGCACCCACTCATTATCTGATTTTGCATACCTCATCATCAGACTGGACCTTTCCTCTTTTAATGGTCATTAAGGATATGGTTTTCCCAGATTTCCTTAATGATTATGTAACCCTCTTTGGACTTTTTGATTGTGTCTGATGTAGTTTTAAAAGTAAATAGCTTTAGAATTCAATATATATTAAGTTGAAAAACTTTCAAATTTATACTTGGACATGTCAGAATTGAAAACAAAACAACAATTTAGCATGTAACTGTTCATAATTGGAATCAAAGCATTCTTGGAAATTTCAAATATTTACATTGGATAATTAAAATGAAATATAAACTTTTTTTGTGTACCTGAATTGGGCCCCAGGGATAAAATGAATTATTACAACAACATATAGGTGGTCAAATATAGAAAAGTCCTGAATACAATGGTTTTATGGAGGAATTAGCACACATCTATGACATCTTAAATTACATCTCAGTAGGATTCCTGTCCATATTGCTTTATATAAAAATTGTCATTAAGCTGGACATGAGATATTTTGAATATAATAGCCAAAAACATCACCTTTGTCAGATTTTAAGAATAGAACACTTCCTGTCCAATTGTAATAAACTTAATTTATGTTTCTGTGATAGTCCCTTTGTGAAGAAAAAATTGCATAATTTTTAACACAATAACATTGAAAAGGGGAAAATTATTGTGGGAGAAAATAACTAGGATTATAAATTAATGTTGGCATAGAGATCTGGACATTAAAAAGTTGTCACTTTGGACAATGGTCAGACCTGTCATTTAAATAAATTAAAATTCCATTTCAGTGTTATCATTCCCATCAAAACATAATTGCAGCAAAGTTCTCTTTTATTATAAGGATAATTTCTCAAATCAATTTATCTGGAGATTTTCTTGATGGCTATCTGTCAGAACCCCACAAGAAGCTATTGTTTTGCCAGACTTTTGCAATTGTTCTGTAATATGTTAGCTTTTGGATCCTGCAGTTTCATGACATTTTAATAGTTAATTATGCAATTCTAAATAAACTTGAACTGGTTTCCAAATTTTGGATGTGAATCTTTGTTGCATGCATGATAATGTTTATATCCCACATGACAAGTTATCTCCCTTTTGTTTAATTGTAATTTGTGAAAATTTGAAAAAATACATTTATTTACAGATAAATTTATAATAAAAGCTTCTCAGTTGAGATACAAAATTCCAAAATATTGCATTTAATTTTGTAACTGCAAGTGTTTGGAATGAAATAAGAAAGATTTATTAGGGATTTCTAACTAAATGACAGGGATAAGACCTAAATACCTGTGTTTCTGCTAATAGCTATCAACACCCAATTTTTCATGCCGTACCCAAAAAGTATATATACTTTTTTTTGACAAAAACTTAAGCCAGAATGTCTTGCCTTATAAAGCAGTGAAAAGCTTTCACTGTCCTCCACAGCACGTGTGAATTGAGAGGGCTATAAGTAATGTGGAAACTATAGATTTGACTTAGATAAATTCATTACAATGAAATTATTGATAGGATTTGATATTGATTTTATTACATTGATAATGAATTTATTGAAATCACATTTATTTTTCTGCATGATAATAACCCTCCTTTAACTTGAGAGTAGAAACAAATCTATACTTTTTCTTGGCCTTGAATTAAAGGACTTATATTTTATGTCTGAAAGGGAAATAACTCAAATTTTTTTCTGGAAATTGTTTTAAAAATTAGTCATTTTTGAAGATTAAATCAAATCACATAGCTTTGTAGCTATGAAAATTTTAAGCACAATTTCAAATATATTTTTGTAAAGTTCAAACAATTCTTAAGGTTTGACATTTCCACAAAGACCATAATAATTTATATGGGGAGCGATTAAATTGTGCATTTTGATGAAGGAGACAAATACCCACACCAGGCACCTTTTGTAACCAACAATTGACAGATTAATTTTGCAAAGCTTGCGATATGTATTATAGAAACATGAATGATATATATTGGTATATTTTAAGTATTGGCAATTTATTAGCAAAATGTTACTAGGAACGAAAGGGACGACCAGGTGAAATACATTGAATAGGTTTATCATAAATCGTCATAAATAAATCGTGCGGAAGGATCGATGGCATTTTGAATATTTCTCCCTAAATGCTTTTGTCAACAATTTCAATTAAATTATATATGTATGATATTGATGCAATTTTATGAGTGGAAATATGCATGAACATGTTCCTTCTAGCTCATATTTTATAATGTCCTGTACCTAACATGTTGTATATCAAAATGAAGCCAGTTAAATTGCTAATCGTTTCTTCAGTGCATGTTCATATATTATTCAACAGATTGAATTAAATATCACACGATTTAAACTTTAATATTCTAAATTACATAATGCTACAAATTTAATCAAAATTTTATTAAACCTGAGCAAACTGTAACATGCAACAGTTATTAGATATTTTTGATTCCGCATATTTATTGAATTCAAAATTTAATAAAAAATAATATTTAAATAAATTTCAAATAGGAATTCTCCCTACAAAATCCAATAATGTTATTGACTTGGAAATTACAAAATTCATTTAAATAAACCTGTGAAATAACACAAATTTTTCAAAGAAATTCTTTTCTATATTAAAACAAACATTAAATGTATTTAATTACATTTTATTGTTGTTTCTTTATAACTTAAGAAATAAAAGTATGTCCCTTGGGTAAAGCCATTGTGAATTAATTGCCAAAAGTTTACATTTCTTATTAATCGTGATGTAATGGGACAATTTTTATTTCAAATTATGTAAGAAATAAAGTCTTGAATTTATTCTCAAATATCAGACAAGAAAAAATTTTATTATTGCTAGATTATCTTTGACTTTTGTTTACTTTAGATATCAGATAATGACAAAAAATGTTTCAATTGTCAAATCATTCTTGATCAATGACAGTGTGACAGCATTCAGTTAGAAATTGGAGAAAAAAGAACATCAGAAATTTTGTCAAGTTTCTATCAGGTAAATTAATTCAGGTGTTTTTTTGACAGGGCAATTCATGTGTTTTGACAGGTAACATTTCTTTTAACATTTGACAAAATCTGTTATTCAATTTACTGAAATTTTTTGTTGCAAGGGGAAGTAACTGCGATGGAGTTAATTTGTACTTTTGCATTTATTGATTTATTGAAATTTAGAGTCAGATACAAGGAAATGATACTTTCTTTTAAAAGTGTGAGACTAAATTAAAGAAAAAAATTACTAATTTAGAAATATAAACTGAACTTGTCTTTGAAATTGATTTTGTTTAAATTAGCTGTCTGTTTTAGTCAATTTCACTTTACTCAGACTCGTACAAAACAATGTACATTTTTTGTACATGTACATGTATTTGATAATGACTACTTAACAGAATACTTGTCTTTATCAAATACGGATAAGAAGTTTATTTACGAAAAATGAAATGAAATTTGATCAATAAAGTAAAAACACAAGTTTTTGTCTTCACAATTGTAAGGCATACAATCTAATATTCAGTATGGTTCAATTGTTAGGATTTAGTACCTGACATAAACAGGCTTTATGGCGAAATTAAAATTATATTGTTGCATATAAACATCAAAGGAAATAAGTTAATATAAAAGTCTTAGAACCTATGCTTGATATTCACTAATCTAAACATTATAAAGCGATAAGTGCTAATATTTCTAAATATTCGCAAGCTTTTTACATATGTGCC
Organism: Modiolus philippinarum; assembly: GCA_002080025.1. NCBI lineage: Eukaryota > Metazoa > Mollusca > Bivalvia > Mytilida > Modiolidae > Modiolus > Modiolus philippinarum. The sequence continues at coordinate 64,878 of MJUU01025346.1, forward strand.
ATGTTTCACAGAATTGCTATTTTTCTTTGATTATGTTTGGTTCATTGAGGAAACAGATCATATAACTAACAAAGACCTTTGGGGAGTTTTTAAATATTTACTTTCCATAACTTCATGACTTAATATTACCGACTTTGAATTTTGATCAACGCCATTTGTTGTGTTGGCGTTTATTGATATAGGCAGGGACCATAAGTGTTAGTCTCATATTTAAGAATTTCTGCATTTATAATTTTTGTATGCATTAATTTGTATTTGGGGTACAGTACTAACAGAAGTTCCCCTTTTATGAGACACCCTACCTCATCTGCAACAATAAGTGCTCCCATAATGGATGATATTTGGAGAGGAATCAATATTTTTTACCATATATAAATAAATAGGGGCGATATGCAGTACCCAAGTGCGAATAGATGAGATAGTGGAAACAATAGATGCAACTATGGTAAAGTTATTATTATTGTAATATTCTACATTATTTCTGACAGTGATAATGACTTTCAACAGTCACATTGTTTCAACTATGATAATGATCTCATAGATTCACACTTGGCTAATAGTTACTAGGGGATCTACAGGAAAAACACCAGAAAGTTTATTGTTGTTCTTATTCTTAAAGTTACCACAAAGAAAGTAACTCAATATATAGACAAACACAATAAATGACCTTTTTATTTTACATTCCATTTTGTCAATGGCCATTTTGTGACTGATAATGTTAGCCTGTTCTTGCATACTCAGCATTTTATGCTTGGATTGTAAGTTTCTCAGGCACTTATTTTATAAGTTTAAATATGCAGTAATGGTAAGAGGTTGCCTTGATCATGTATAAATTCTGTGGAATCTTCCCACATCATAATAGGCATATATTTCATTGTTACAAGGCTATCAGAGTCACTACCGAATACCTCAATTCCACAGTCATTTTCCAAGTAGATGTATCAAAGACAGAGAACATGGATTATATTAGTTTCTGAATCTGATATTTTAATAGGAGATAAACCTCACAAGAAGCTTTCATGACACTGAAAATAATGAACATCAATAGAAAAATGATATTGACTCTAGTTGGTAAACTTTTAATTTGGATTTTGTAGAATCTTCAGCCGTTCTCCTCATTTTTGCTTTGTTAAGGGGGAGGGTCAGGTATTGGTTCTGTTCTCATCCAAACAAATTAGATTTTGAATGGAGTAAAGGGCGTGAAAAGTACATTTAAGTTACATAACCGCTGGGTTCAGATTCTATATATTAAATGCCTGCACATAACAAGGCAGATGTGTATAATAATTTTATAGTTTTCATTAATCTGATCCAAATGCTGCTTTAAAATGGATCTAAGTCACACCAAAGCTTGACATTCGAGATCTCCATCGCCCAGTGTGTGGTCTTAAAACCCCTGTCATAATACAAACAATTAAATATAAGTATTTTAATTATTAACTTCAAATTTAAATGTGATTAACTCATAGATTTTTATCAGATCTTGATGAATTTATGATTATGAGTCAAATCGGCCCAAGAGAGATTGGGAAAATAATGATTAATTCGTTGATGACTTTAACTTTGTGACCTCCAATTTGTGTAAAATATCAATTATCATGAAGTATTTGCTTTGTGGATGTTGGCAGGTTTGAAGGATTGTAGGAATTTTTCATATTGAATTATTGAGTATTTTTTTTTCTTTTAAAATTTTATTATTTTTCTCCTTAAGCCAAATTTGTTTTTTACACAGGACTGAGAAATTGTTTTATTCACTTGTCTCAAGTGCAAATGGAGAATGTCCACTACTGGAAATTCATGTCTTGAAGTGTGCTTGTTCATTTTGTATTGAAAAAAACAAACCAATATTTTTAGGATTGCAAAATTTTTGTGTGAAAGAAAGTAAGTAGTGATTGAAAAGAAAGTTAAAAGCAAGGGTATTTTGAATTGTATGTAATATAAATTATGTATTAAGTAAAGAATTTTGCATTCTTGATGAGTATTGTGGAATGCTGAAAGGGGGAGGGACACTGCAGATTTGGCTTTTGAAAAGGGGGTGTATGTAGAAAAAAGACAATGCCATTTTTTGTCTAAATTCTGGCATGAAAATTAAAAACAAATTCCAGAAAAAGGGGTTCAGACACTCAGAGACCCCCTCCATATCCAACAATGTAGGAGGGGAGGTTTTGATCATAAGTATATAGCAAGCTTTTTGTGTTTCTACAAAAAGGTAGTTACAGACCCTTATCACATGTATCAAGTAATTTGTCAAAAGGGGGCACTACTCACAGCTAGAGAACATAAACTCTCAGCAGGAAACGATAGTTAAACTCTGGAAATTATCACATCTCTTAATCACTCTCAAAATCATACCAGACTAAACTTATCAACATAATGGCTCAAAATTTGTCATAAATTTATGTTATAGGTGTGTGGTGTAGTCTGGCTTATGAAGGGATAATCACACATGGTTAATATCATATCTTAATGTTTTTGACAATTATTCTCTCAATTTTCATCTTGCTAGCAATTATATCTTTTTGATTCATCTAATATTGTTGCACATAAGATATTTTTGACATAGTTTCAAACATGTAAGAGAATTTAAGTGAATATTAAACTCATTTGCACTTGAATAATGCCCTCACTATTGAATGATATCCAGAGAAGATTCAGGGTGATGGAACCCCCTTTTGATATTGGAAATGATTTGTTGAAAGGTTTAGACCAGGATAAAATGAGGTCTATAAAAGTTTCATGGCATTTATTCATAGAATTTAAAATCATGAAAATTCAACAAATGAACATAATATCAAAATAGAGTTTAAAACAATTTATCAGTTAAGTAAGCCAGAATTATGGCCTGTATAATTCTTATACCAGGTCTATTTTCTCAAATAAAAGTTGATTATTTCTTATTAAAGGACTAGATCATATATTAATCTCTTATCATGGACTGAAAGGGGCAATAACTCTTATCTTGCAACAAATTACATGACTAACATTTTAAACATTGTCAACAATTGATACAGTAGTAGGAAGCTATCAGAATTTGTCAACATAAGGTGAATGGTTTAACAAGTGATCAAAGAATCTCTCAGATAAACCATATTGATACCAGTGATTATTTAGAGTCTATTTATCAACAATCAATTCTAGTGGAATAACTGACCCTTGACTGAAGGGTCATACAATGTCTTTGGTGTAAATGAAGACTTGACTATTTAACAGTCTTTTATTGACAAGGGGTTTAACTCTTTTGACCCCTAGAGGGTAACCCAGTGTTTAGCCCCACTTAAGGATTGAAATAATTATACAGTGTCCAGAAATATTTTTATCATATTGAATTTATATTTTTTGGGGGTAGCAGATTGAAATGCACTTTTTGCTCTTTCCACATGTACCAGTATTGTTGGTACTTTTCTGAATGTTTTTTTAAATGAAGGGCTTAAAAAAAATTGGGTATTTATATGCAGCGAGATATTTGATGCGAGTGTTACAGTACATAGTACAAATTTATTAAATAAAAAATGTCGGTGCAACTTTCTGTCGCCAGATAATAATATTTTATTTATTAAATGCAAAAAACGCTTCGTGATATAAAAAAATGTTACGCTTAATCAATTCAAAAATCAGAAAACTGAAAGAGTATCCATTTTAAAACAAAACCTCTATGAATTTTGATGTGAATTGTACATTATATTCCATTATCTTAAAGTATTGAATTTAGCATCTAAAATTGTTATTTTCTATTAAACTGTCAAAAACATTTTCTATTTCATAATCTTAAGTTATATCTCAAGCTGCAAAGATTGCTATCGACTGTGCAGTAAGTGATATTTTATAGTTAAAGAACCCAAAATAACGAGACCACAATGACTGCTGTTATGACATGTTAGTAGGTAGTGAGACAGATCTCTGGGACCTTAGGACTACTAGTTACAGATATGTCAAATTAAACAAAATAATTATTGAAATAACAACAAAACACCATGTAGATCTAAAGATGACCTCAAGATTTTCTTATGATATAGATGTAAACAATTTGTATGACACTATCAAAATATAATTACATAAAGTGCATGTAAGGTTGCAGATTCTATTCTTAGTTTTTGACATGACACCTGTAATGTCATGCAATATTTTTATAGACCCGAAGGTAAAAAAAATATCTCATGTGAGGTCGGGTATTTAATGATATTGTTCGAAAAAGCACATTTTTTTCTCAAATAGTTTTTAGATAAATGATATAAACTGAAAATATGATTATTTATAGAAGGAAGTTCAATTTTTAACTTGTTGCAGTTTTGGCTGTTTAATACTATAAAGGGGAGATAATTGAAGGCCAAATTTATATTTATTATGCATTTTAAATTTTTTTGTTCAGTGGAAAAAATAAATGGTAAGTTCATGATGATACAAATATGTAACATGATAGATTTTGACACTTCTAAATGACAGTTTTATATTTCAATTTACTTGAAGATGTGTTTTATTGTTCATGGAAGAAAAAATAATATTTATATTTAAAAATGATCTGTTTATATCAAATTAAGTTTTATTAGTTCAGCCTGCACCTGTAGATAGCAATATGATCTTGCAAACTGTCAAGTATACCAATTTATAAATATAGGTAAAAAATCTGACACTTAATTTCAAATGATATCATCATTAAAATATCTAATTTTGTAAATATTAAATATATACATTTCAGAAATGAATTAAATTGTTTGAGCTTCCCATATTAAATGATACTGGTTATAAAAAATAATTTGTTACTTTGGTGGCTGGGACAGGGAGTTATCCCAGATCAATTTTCATTTTCAAATTAGTTTATTCAAAAATAATAATGGTCGAGATGAGACCAGACAAAAAAGGCAGTACTTGAATGTAATATTATGCAGAAGAAAAACGAGATCCTTTGCCAGGTGTGGGAAACAAAATTTTAGCAAATCGCTCTTGACACTCGTGAACTATACTTAAATCTTCATATGTGGTAATTTATCCAAATTTCGATTCTTCCAGGGTTCAGAATTAAAATGCAACCAATCTCCTCTCACAAACAATGACATGTCTCCATATTAAAATTTCAAATTTACAATTAAAGGTAAAATTTATTACTTTTACATCTGGTGAGGCTGATCCCACCAAAGACTAGATAACAGTAAGAAATCATATCATTTTGAAATAACATGAAAATGATATGAAAATAACCCGCAATAAATAAAAGAGAAAATGGATTAATTTTGTATTTTGATACTGTATATACAATTAGCTATGGGGGTCAGACCATTCTTATTTTATAATCTGTGAGTCAACTTTTCCTTTGCAGGACAAACACACCTGTCTGATATTACAGGGTTTTGATGTATATAGTATTATGCATTAACAAGTATTATTTAGTATTGAAGGTGGTCTCAAGGTGTCTGACTTTACAAATTTATTGCATATTTATTCATTTACACCCTCTTGTTAACTCTAAACACAAAGGGATTTGTTTGTTCAATGAAACATCTTTTGATGTTTTCTTTTAGTCATAATGTTTTGGTTTTTAAGTTGAATTATATATGTATTTATGATGGTAATATATAAGGGGGAGATAACTCTTTTCCTTAATTCTGTAAGACAATATTATGTATTTTGTGTATGATCATTGTGATGGTGGTTTGTTAGATGTAATTAAAAAGTTTTCTCCACAAAAAACAAAAATAAATGTTGACAATTTTTTTTTTCATAATTGCTTTTTGCAAAGGGAGGTAATTGAATTATTCATCTTAAGTTATGCAAGAACAATGGCCTATTGTATAAAAGATGCTAGCCATATGGCATGCAGAAATCAATTTATCAGTTTTCTTTCATAATTTGACAAACTGGTCTTCATTCTTGCAACATCTAATAACAGTTTTCAGAATTAGCTTTGACAATTTGAGGATTTTTTTACAACTTCGACACATTGAGTGTGTTATAATTATATCATACCCTGCATGCCAAAAGTGTATTAATATGGACTTTTTGAACTTATAATTATAATCACACACATTTTTGTAATTAAAATTCTAATAATGAGTTCTGAGATTTCAAAATTCATATTCATTTGAATGCTTTATTGCTCCCGAAAGATGAAATTCTCACAGATTATGTCCAAAAAAGTCGTCAGATGTTTGTCAAATATTGATGAAGTCTATCAGTTTAATATCGAATGAATTAAACACTTGCACACTTCCATCAATAAATGATGGAATCATCAAAGCATATGGTCAAAAAGATTACAAATATTCAATATTTAAATTGTCGACTCTCCCGAGTGTTGTTTATAGTATTTTATGATATCTATGATCATAATTGAATCAAAACAAATCCAAAAGTATGTTTACAGGGTAGATGAACACAGCGATAAATACTGAGTACAAGAGTATTAATTTATATAAAAGTCGATATTGGTCATAATTTATAAATAATAAAATCGCTTTTTAAAAGAAAAAAAGGAGATATGACAGATTTTATGGTAATTTCATCTTCATTTTCATTATGATATCCATATTTTTTAGTAAACTTTGTGAGAAATGAGGAAATAAATTTTTTATTATCAATTATTTTTAATTATTACTGTAGGATTATTAATTGATAGCAGTAGAACTGTGACTTCTCTAGAGGCTCCTTTAGAGTTTAGCTTTGTTTTAATTGCACAAAAATGTACACAAGAAATAACTCCAATCTAAAGTGATTTAGTGTAATAATAAAGTGCATACAAAAATGATCTAGGGAAAACATGTTCCAAGTAACTGCTGGAATGCTTGAATTTGACCACACTAAATTTTGAAATTTTTGGATGTTTATATAATAGCATTGCTTTTACCAAACTTGATTCCATTTATGATTTGAGGTCTGTTTGAAATGGTGTTGCCTAAGTTTATTATTTGATACTTTTTGCATTTTTCTCTTTATTTGCATTGTTATTTAATGACCCCAAGGAAGGAATTCAGATATTTGACAAAGCAGGAGATCTATAATTCATAAAATTAGCTCCCTTAATAAACTTGTGTCTGTGAGATAAAATTTAGAATAACCATATGTCTTTCCTTGGTCATGGTATGTTAATACCAGATATCATGTCTGTAATATGGCTAATTATCCTAAATCAACCCTGTAATTTACCAGATCCTGAATCAACAACTTCTAGGGGAGATAATTCAATTTATTGTAGGGTATTTTAGTTTGAAAATTGAATCATATTTAAGAGTATTATGATCAATGCTTAGCTTTTTTTGCAGGTCAGCAATAAAGGAAAAGATTTGTTTTGTTAGGTAGATGTGTTTTGCTCCAATGTAATTGTTAAATGTCCTATCTGACCAGATTTTATTTCTATTTTCAGGTAACGCTGATCTTCCTGCCAAGTCTCCTACTTCCCCATCACGTGTAGATGCTCATGTATGTGGAAAGTGTCGCGAAGAGTTTTTGAAACTTGACGATTTCCTAGAACATAAAAAACAGTGTTTAAAGAGAAAACCTTGTGTATTTTTTGATGCTAGTGAAAGTGAAGACTTTTGTGAAAACGATCTTGATTTAAACTGTAATCAAGAGTCTAATTTTGACAGTCATTCTTTTCCATTAGCAGACGGCGGGTCTGACGGAGAAGACGAGATGGATCACTTCGAAGATGAAGATGAAAATAATGAAATAGGTGAAAACTTTGTTAATGACAATATGGAAGAAGAAGAAAACAATCAAATGTTAAATGGAGAAGATTCAGATGAAAGTGACAATGATGAACATAAAGATCTGAACCAAAATGTTGATTATTCAAAAAAGTCTCGCCGTGAGATGGACATGAATGCCACCTTGTCTCAGTTTATGTTTCCATTTGGACCTGGCATGCCCCAAATGGATTCAAATGTGACACTAGAGCCCTTATTGGCTACAAAAGCAGCTGTAGCTCAATTCGCAGAAAACAACAATCTGCCTCCGAGCGATATTGCTGTTCTTCATAGTACATTGTATAGTCTCCAACAGCAGCAGATTTTACAGTTACAACTTATTCAGCAACTTCAGACACAGCTTATGATGGGTTTACCTCCAACTCTTCCAATGGGACAGTTTCCATTACCAATGGGCTTACCAATGCTTCCATTTAAAGATGACAAAAATGAAGACGAAGATGATGTCGATGATAGTGATGATTTAGAGAGTGAGAAGGGTAACGATGGTAATGGATTTTTCTTTTCAAATAATGTCTTTACTTGCAGTTAGATCCACTCTGCCTCTAGCAGTAAACTGACAAAAAGTGCATTCAACATTCTGATTTTTGTCTTCCAAATATTTAAATGGATCTGCACTAAAGGGACATAACTTGTCAAAATGGTCATCTTCAAAAACAAAATACACTGCAACTTACATTGATTTGTTTATTCAACACAATGACACCATTCACATAACTAAAATGAAATCAGTCTTATTGTGTTTAACTTGAATTTTTAAATTTGAAATTAAAAGCCCATAGTTTAGATCCCTTTCTGATACTATTACTTTCAGAAAAAAAACAGTTGTATCAATGATTCTAATTCAAAATACATGCCAAGTATTTGAGCTCTTTAAAAGGGGAAGGAATTTGAAAAAAAAATCCAGGATCAGAAATTTGGCGAAAAAAAATATCAGGACAGGAGGAAGCTGAAAAAAAATAACCAGGACAACATTTCTGGCTTGGACCAAAAAAAAATGACAGGATTACTTCGA
>MJUU01025346.1:73602-118687 GCA_002080025.1 Modiolus philippinarum
GGGGCCGGGGTGGGCCCAGGCCACCCTTAGGTTGGAAAATATTTAAAATTCCTAGGGGTTTTTCAAAAAATTGGGTTCCGGGCCCCCCTTTTGAAAAAAATATTGGTCGGGCCCCCCCTTAGCAGAAAGTCTGGATCCGCCACTGGGTTGCTCCCTTAAGGTAGTTCGACACTAATACACGGCGCATTCGATTGGCGCATTTGCGAAACACGAGTTGCATAATTTACTTGATGTTCAAACCGGAATATTCCTGTATTGGCTTATTCACTGTGACGTCATAGTAGATTGACATACACTTTCCCACGAATAAGCTCCCTTTTCCTGTAAATATTGTCTATTTCGTAAACTATATAAAATATCTCTCTTAATCCAACGGTGACATATAGATTTTTTCAGCGTAACAGATAGCTTCAGTGTATATCTCTGAAATATCAAAAAATTTAAAAAAATCTATCGGATATTTATTTTATATGAAAGATAAACAATAAGCATGTTATCACAGTTCGCTATATATTCTTTGTAAATATTGCTGAAAAATACTGAATTTGGCCTAATTTTCAAAGCCAGATAACGGGAAAAGAATTGATCGGTGACATATCATTTTTATTTTATTTTTTGAATATATAGGTTAAGACCTACAAAATATCTTAAAAGAAAAAAATTCTTTCTGAAATTTTTATTAGGATCGAACTACCTTAAAACAAATGATTTGACAATTCTTTATTTAACATTAATGGAAATTAATAGTCTTATCATTAATAAACTTGATATATTAATGGAAATTAATAGTCTTGATATTTCAGTATTATCATTAATAAACAAGCTCACAATCATGATTTTCTTCCAAAGCATGAAGTTTAAAAAAGAAGAAGAAATGATAAGTAAACAAGCATTTAAATCCAGTTACACCTTTATAATGTTATAATTTTTCATAGAAATAGGTTCATTTTATTCTGATTCATTTTTCAGAAGAAGAAGATGGTAAACCAGAAGAAAAGCCAAGTGAACCTCACAGTTCTTATACAGCTCCATCACCTTCCCCACAGCCATCAGTGACTGTTACCTCAGCAACATCAACAGAGACCAGTCTACCTTCATCTCTCCCTCTGCCAGGAAGTAATCCTGTCACATCTAACGCTCCAACGTCAGAGTTTGCTAAACTTACTAAATGTATGTATATATCTCTTTTCTATGAAAATGGCTGATACTGTTCAAATTATTGTATGATGAGTCTTGCTTGGGTGTCCTGTGTAGTAACTACACTGTCCGTCTACCCTCACTTCTTTAGAATTTATATATTAAATGTTTATGATGGTGTTGGTATGTTTGAGTTAAGTGATCAGCATACATGCCAACTTTTGGAAATGCTCATGGGGTTTTTGACATGTAAGATAACTTCAGGCATACCGTAAAACATATAAAGGGGATTTTAAATTAACTATCCTTATGTATTTTAGTATCTTATGAAATTACAATCACCATGCATTAAACCAAATAATGATTTTTAAGCACAGCAGAAGTTATTGCTCCATGAAAATTTCAAATTCAACGCTCTCAGGGGGAAGTAACCCATAAACAGGGATATTTAGAAGGTATGGATCAGCCAAATACTGTTTCCTTTTTTTCCAAAATCTTCATTTTCTGTTTTCACTTCAGGATTTTTCTCGTAGTTTTCTCAAAATTTAATGTTGGATGTTTTTAAACTCTAATATAGAAAAGACCACCCTTAAAATAAGATAAATACAAATGAAAATTTTTAAGAAAATAAATCTGATGAAAAGTCCCAACTTTATTTCGTAAAGCAAACACGAGATTCACTGTTAGGCTAAAGGACTATGGGTGGCCAAGAAAATATATTCAAGTAGTTTTGGTAATCTATTTGTTAAATAATCCCACAATTCATGTGAAAATGATATGAAAATAGAGGTATAATTTTGTAATACTTATTAAGATGATATTTATGCAGATTAAGGTGTACTCTACAAAATTTCTATTGTACACCTGGTTTCACCTGTAATTTGTGTGTCATAAAATATGATTTATAGATGAAGTGACAGGTAAACGAGAATATTTTGTGTAACTATATGATTAAATATAATTGAAGAGTAATAAATTTATATTCTCTTATATCTTCCCAGCGTGAAAGGATGGTATCCATTGAGACATAAAAAAGTGTGAAATTCTTGAATAAACATTGATCCTGTTTAGGGATGAAGATATACAATTACTTAAAAAGTATACCCAATAAAGTGAAGTCTCATGTAAATCATACACCAACCCTTGTGAATGTAGGAAAGCCCTAATAAAAAGGCATAGGAGTTTCAAAATTGATATATATATATATTGAAAATGATGCAAAAAAAATAAAAAAAGATATAATAAAAACATTCAGACTTAAAAAAGACAAAAATTGATGAAATAAGGGCTACATCACCCGGCTATTCCTGGCAAAAATATATGATGGGGTTTGGAGGCACTCTTAATACATAATGTATGGATTAATTAGAGAAAAATTCTCTTATATCTTCATCAGAACACTTCATTTTTTATTTAATCAAATTGTATGGATGGTGGTTTTTGAAAAAATGTGCCTTCCAACCTGCTTCTGAAATAGCTCTGTTACTTTTGAACATATATTTGTATATAAAGTTGCAGATTTAAATAGTACTAGTTAAGAGCCTTCTAGGGATTGAATAGGAATTTCAAATGTTGAACTAGATGACCAAATCAAATACTTGTCACTTTATAAGTTTCACCTCTCATCATATAAATTTATACATCAAAGAAAGATTGGTTCTAATGGTGTGTTTTATATCTCCTCTGATCCTTGCTCCCTTGTAACAGAACATTTAACATTCACTTTTTCATGATTCATATTTATACATGGAGAAACCTCTATTAAATGGAATATCTTAATTTCTTTGAATTAATTATGTGTTATCTGCCCCTTGTTGTTATGATAAAGATTTTATCAGCAAAACTACTTTAAAACAATCACTTCCACTATAGATCATAATGTCAAATTATTGAAGCAAATGTACACTGGGGTTATAAAAATGTTAATTTCATAAAATCAAATACAAAAAATAAACATCAAGTCCTTAATCACATTCCATTTGTAAATTGCTTTGTGTATGATGAAATTTTGAAGTCATTAAGGAGGCATATATTTTAGATATTGCTTATCGGACAATTAATAACATCTATTTCCTATCTTTGTTTACAATTTATGAAATATTGAGTATGCATATCCATATTTATCTTTCAAGTAATTATTTCTTGGTAGTGAAGGTGATCCCTGATCAGATATTACTTTTAAAAACGTTAAAAGAAGAGAATGTGGATCACATATTCGATGTCAATTAGATATGATATTAAATTTTTGTATTGATGCAGATGTTGTATAAGTGTTTGCAACTTTATGTGTTAGATCAGATTAAGTCCAAAAGCTTTGAGAAGCATTATATTGTTATACTTTAATATATGGCAGATTACTGTTCAGATTTGATGTCAGGCAGATTGGTTTTGTCCTGGCTACTTGATGTCAGGCAGATTTGGATGTTGTCAGGCAGATTGGTTCAGTTCTGACAGACTTGATGCCAGGCAGATTGGTTGTGTTCTAATAGACTTGATGTCGGTTGTGTTCTAATAGACTTGATGTCGGTTGTGTTCTAATAGACTTGATGTCAGGCAGATTGGTAATGTTGTGACAGACTTGATGTCAAGCAGATTGGTTATGTTCTGACAGACTTGATGTCAGGCAGATTGGTTATGTTCTGACAAACTTGATGTCGGACAGATTTTTAGGTTCTGTCAGACTTGATGTCAGGCAGTTTGGTTGTGTTCTAACAGACTTGATGTCAGGCAAATTAATGTCTTCTGACAGACTTGATGTCGGGAAAATTGATATCATCTGACAGACTTGATGTCAGGCAGATGGGTTGTGTTCTGACAGACTTGATGTCAGGCAAATTGGTAGGTTCTGTCAGACTTGATGTCGGGCAGATTTTTAGGTTCAGTCAGACTTGATTTTAGGCAGATTGGTAGGTTCTGACAATTTGATGTCAGGCGGGTTGGTAGGTTCTGTCAGACTTGATGTCAGGCAGATTGTTTTGTTCTTTCAGACTTGATGTGGGGTAGATTGGAAGGTTCTGACAGACTTGATGTCAGGCAGTTTGGTTGGTTCTGACAGACTTGATGTCTGGCAGATTGGTTATTTTTTGACAGACTTAATGTCAGGTTGATTAATTGAATTCAGAAATTAATGTCAAGTATATTGTTGTATTCTGATAGACTTGATGTCCAGGGGATTTCTGACAAGACTTGATGTCAGGCAGATATATGTGCAGACTTGATGTCAGGCAGATTGGTCTGTTCTGATAGACTTCATGTCAGGAAGATTGATGGGTTCTGACAGACTTGATATCTGACATATTGCTATGATCTGAACGATTTGGCAGATTGATGTGTTCTGACCAATTTGATGTCAGGCAGATTGGTCTGTTCTGGCAAATTGAATGTTGGGCAGATTGGTTGTGTTCTGACAAACTTGATGTCGGGCAGATTGTTTTTGTTCTGACAAACTTGATATCAGACAGATTGGTGTGTTCTGACACAGATTGAATTGTTCTGACATATTTTATGTTGGCAAGATTTGTATGTTCTTACACACTTGATTTTTTATCCTTAGCTGATTTTTGATCCTTAGCTGATTTTGGCTTTACATTTAGATCATATTTGTTTTATGTTCTCTATCAGTTTTTAAACATCTTTGAGTTTATGGTCTTCCAAATGTTTAGATTTTATCAGCACTGAAGAGACATAAGTTGTCAAAATGCGAATATGCAGAATTTAAATTTACAGTAACTTCGGTATATAGTCATTTGATGTCATGCATGTCATTTTCCATTGACTTGTTGACAAAATTGCTCTTCAGCTAAGGTAGAACACTGATTCAAACAGTTCAGATTTTCTGCCATTAATAGATACCTCATTTGTTTGTCATTCCATGTATGTGCAACAGAGTCTGAATTTAATATTTCGAGATAAAAGTTTGACAGTATTTGATTTAAGACAAATTTCTGATAGATTTCTGGACTAGGTAATCATTTTGTACATTTCTAAGATAATTCACTGTTACCAGATGGGTTTCCCTATTAAAAAAACATACCATAATTTCAGTGTAATAAAAGGATGCAGTCATATATATTTAATGGTAATATTAAACTCAAATCATAAAATTAAATGAACATTTTTTATAAGAACAGAAATAATTGGCAATAAATTTTAACTCTATTCATATAAAGTCATATTTATTTTGTTTTTAAGTCATGTTTCCATGGATTTTGTAATTTTACTTTGATATGATCAAGAAAATTGCAATTATAAGTCTCTTTATTATACAAATTATATTTTATGGCAATGAAAATATCCATAATATTATGGAAATGGATGCTAACAACTGCAAACAACTGTAATGAAATTAATAAGGATAATGTCTGCAACTTGATGCCAGAAATTTTTCTAGGTTGATGTTGTACTGTAAAGTTAATAAAGAAGTATTTTAAAGAATAATCCAAGTCAATCCAAGACTCCCTTTTAGTGGAGGTTTTTTATATATTAATGTCAGGCAATATTCATAAAATAAAACGATTTTCACTTTGCCTGTACTTTTCTTGTTAGAGATTCATAGGTTTTAATTGCAAGGCTGCATATTTTGGTTGAATACCTTTTATAAACAGCTGAAGAGCATAAAAAAACGTTTTTCTATATGGGGAGCTCTTTGTTGAATGTTATTTTGTCTTATTTAATTCTTTGAGTATCCTCTTTATCCTTAAAAAGTAGGATTGTTATGCTCTATCTGGGGGAAATGTCCATTTTGGATTTGGCATTTGTATGAGGTACAGTATAGTATTGCTGTAAAGCAAAGGCAGTTGTAACAGAATGGAAACCTGTTGGATGAAGTTATTTAATACTGAAGGAATTCCATTAGTCTTTCAAAATTTTTCAAATTCTTTCATCCTTTCACACTTCCAGCAATGACTTCAAAATTAAAAATTCTTTTAAAATAAATGGAGGTTATTTTTCATATTTTAGTGATAAATAGGATAATTATAAAATAATACATTTACTTTTATTAATCCTGTATGGACATTTATTTTCCTTGATGACATGATCAAAGCAGACTTTTTTGTTTATTTTGCAGCACATTCATTTACTTTGATGCACAAGGTTTTGATCATTTTATGTATTATATTTACCATGCTATATATCAACACACAAAGAACATTAGTTTTTGTTTTGTAAAAGTGAAAATTCAGACAAAAAATGATGGATTATTATATTTTTCTTGTAATATTGATCAGGCAGCAACTCATCCTTGTCAGATGGTATTGACAGAAATTTGTAATCAGTCAAAAAGAACATCCAAATATATTTAAGTCTTTGATTTATGTAATAACAGGCAACTCCTTTTTAAGACTTGATATATCTCAGTGTGGATACAACTGTTAAAAAAGATGTATATTGTCTGCAAAAGTTGGTGCTTGACAACTGGTTGATCGCAATAAAACAAATATGTGCAGACTTGGCAGACATCCCTGCACCAGATATAGTGTAGGAACACTTTCTTTGGATTTCTGATTGAAATAGTCAAATCTGGCAAATTTTAACAGCATAGCATCCCAAAATAAATCTCATATTAGACATCATATTGGTTGGAAACATACTCTTATGGACTCTTGTTTTTATATCTTGAGTGTCTGGTAAACTCTTGTGGAACTTTTATAGTATGAGTGTTCTGTTGATGGTAGTTTGACAGACTCTCTTGTGCCATCACAAAAGCTTTGATATGTTTTGCATGAATTGTCAATTACATCTTGCATGCCTGATCCTCATCTGTTCTGTTCCTTAAGATTCTGAATCCATTATGATGATGACAAAAGCATAAATGTAATACACATTGAAAGCAAGTACAATCTATCTATTATTAAGATTCATTGAATAATTCCGAACAATTTATTATCTTTACCAAGAATTTTTTTTTCATTCCTCAACGAACATATATTAAAATGAAATCAAAGGGCATTGATAATCTTAAAATGTTAACAAATTCACATTATTTACAAAATTTTGATGAAAAATACAATTAAGCTGTCTGTTTAGTAACCATTTAAAGGATACAAAAGCTCAAAAATATGTTCTCTAGAATCCTTAGTATAACATTGAAGTACTGACAGTGTTGTTGTTTGACAGTGGGATGGTGGAATTCCACTTTAAATTGTTTTCTAATACTTACACCTAATGGTACGGCGTCAGATGTACATCTTTTAAATTTAAGTCGCTATTTGTTCTACAATTGTTTAGCGATATGGTTACTGTTACAATTTGTTGTCTAGTTAGCTATTTGATTGCTGTTGCAAATCTGATGACTTCTTAGCCATCCAACTGCTGTCTAGTTAGCCATCAATCTGCTGTCCAGTTAGCAATCAATCTGCTGTCTAGTTAGCCATCTGATTACTGTTGCAAATCTGGTGTTTAGTTAGCCATCTGATTACTGTTGCTAATCTGGTGTCTAGTCAGCCATATGATTACTGCTGCCAATCTAGTGTCTAGATAGCCATCTGATTACTGCTGCAAATCTGCTGTCTAGTTATCCATCTGATTACTGTTTCAAATCTGGTGTTTAGTTAGCCATCTGATTACTGTTGCAAATCTGGTGTCTAGTCAGCCATATGATTACTGCTGCCAATCTGGTGTCTAGATAGCCATCTGATTACTGCTGTCAATCTTGTGTCTAGTTGGCCATCTGATTAGTTTTGCAAATCTGAAATCTAGTGCTGTAACAGAGATTGAATTTGATAGTGCATTGAACCTTTTTTTGAAATCAATTATTAGTTGTCTCCCCATACATTAATAAAAGATGTAAGAAAATTGTGCTGACATGTTGTAAAGAATATCAATTTAATTTAATAAACCAGAAATTGGAAGATTCATAATTATATTGGTATATACTAAAACACAGACAATCTAATTTAGAGAGAATGTCCCAACAACTGATAGGATTAGTACAGATGAAAAAATAGACCCAAATTTAATTCAACATTTATATTTCCTCCAAAGCAAACAATAAGATAAAATTCACAAATTGAACATGATATTATAGGATCGGAAAATGTTTGGAAATCAAATTGCATGTAGCTAATCTATGAAATTTTCTGCATAACCCCTATATTTATTAATAAGAAAAAACGAAGACTTCCTACAATAAGAAAAATATTGGATTTTAAAGCAATAACCTCCAATATCAACTAAATTGACTTCCCAATTTGTGCAGGTTAGATCTTTTACCGTTATAATGTGAACAATCAACTTCGTCAGACATGCTAAAATCAATAAGATCATATAAAATATATATTTCAATTGAATCGGCACAGGGTCAGGCGAGGAGGCATGAAGATCCCATTAAACGTGTTACATGTTAACCAAAGAGACACCCTAATATAATTATTCCATAGAGTTGTGGCATCGGAAAAACTTGGAAATTGGCGATGATGAACATTGACATCTCGGTGCATAATAACACAACAATTTTATTTGTAAGGCGCTAGGGTCATGACAATCAATTTTGTATCAAACAGGATTCTGTGAAAGTCACGAGGAAAATTGATTTATTAAATTTGAAATGATCTATTACCAGTGGCGATACATTTCAACAACATTCATATTTTCATCAATAAAGCTGTAATCTGACGTTTGAAAGACACGACTAAATATGATTTTCTGTTCCCAACAGACCACGTTATATTGGCAAAGTTACTATACTTCTTGCCAATGTTGACAGTTCGGAGATGATTTATGGAAAATACATCCGATTTATGAAATTACTGTCACAGAATTCGAATAGCAATAATCCATGTTTTAGCTTTACTGTGCTGTGCTAACAGAATTAATGGTCTTGTTAGTTAGTGAGTTATCTTAGCACGTCTCTCTATATTGGCCGATTGTCACTGGTGCAAACGCCATAGAAAAATGGTTTATGGTCTTGACATTATAAGACATAAACTTAAGTGCAGTTAAGGTGTAAATTGGATGTCTTACATCCTGCACTTCCTGTGAGAAAGTTGCATCATCGGTTGCATCATTTTGTTAACTTCAACAACAGAATATAATGATATTGGAGCAAGCTAAGAATCTATGGGAAATTTCAAAAACAGCAGCTTCAAAAGTACTGATTTAATCACAATGAACGAAAAATTACTCCATATAAGAATGGTTCTGTTGATTTTCCCTTTCATTGCTAAATGCCCATAGCCTTTGAATGACACATTTCAAGTCCATTTTAGACATTATATTGAGCAAGTTAACATCATATATGATAATTCTTAATTCCAGGTTTTTCCAATGTCACAACTCCATGAAACAATAGTAAAAACTTTGAGGTCAAAGTAATTCTTCAAAACTTGCAACGTTGTAGGATTTGAATTCTTGCAAACTCAATGATTACTTCGTCATACTTGAAATGAAATATGGTACAGGTCAGATTTCTCAAATGCCTATATTCATGGTTTATTTCCATATCTAATGTTTCAGTCACTTTTGCCTTTATTCCACTGTGTTGGAATCTCAAGGTACATATTATTATCATCACCAAATTACAACGTACAGTAAATATCCTATGTGTTGATTGCTTTCGCGTTGATTCCTGAAATCCTGTGTAAATATCCTTAAAGTGAAATCGGTCTTAAAATGTCCACAGCTTCTTATGTCCATCACAAAGACCTTTTGGCTGCAACTGTCACTTCTTTGCTGTAACTGTATTATAAACACCTCTTTGCTACAACTGTACCATATATACAGTACTTACAATTAAGTCACAACCAAGTACATTACCAAATGGTGATAACGTTTGTTCTATTCCATTTTGTCAGAAGTAGTAGAAGGAACTAAAACATTCCTACTTTTAAAGCAGTGACCACAATGTCTATTTGGCAAGTCTTTACTTTACCAGCGTATACAAAAAATTGGGATGTTTTCAGCTTCTGTAGAATATCTGTTTGTGGCTTTTCAGCCGTATTTGAAGACTTCTTGGCTAATCTGTGCACTGTCTTGCATCCACAGTTATGTTGCAACTTCTTTCAAATACCTGTCTTGGCTGAATAGCTTCACTGGAAGAATTTCTGGCGTATTTGACCATGAGTTTGACTTTGAACTTTTTTCCAAGTAATTCACTTTTCATTACTGCCACTGCATAACAGGACGTAAGAGTTTATGTAATTACAAGTCTGTTTTGCCCAAGTTGGAATTGTCTTATACTTTATGAAGTTTTGTTATCGCTGTAATGAGGATTAAGTACTCATGCGGATATTTGTTGATTTACTCTTTCCTCTTCAAACAACAAAGTTGCTGAAATTGCAGTTACCTGATTTTTGCAAATGACTATTTTGAACACTTTGCAGAAACGAAGCCAGTATTTGAAAGATTTAAATAATGGAAATATAGGGAACGAGTAGGGAAGAATTTTGTCCCGTGTACATTTATTCCACATCCCTTTAATTGTACTTCAAGGAAAGAATTGTCAGGTTTCATGAGTCATTTTGTTCAAAAGTACCATAAACTACAGTTAATATTGATATTAAAACTTAATACTAGATAATTCTCTCGTAAAATATTTTATTTTAAAGTTTACCTGTATTAAATTAAAGATTTTGCAAAAAATGACTTTAAATAGATAAAATTACGATGCAATATGAGATACTTTTATTATTATGTGGAAAATGACAGCTTTAGAAAGTTGTCATATCGGAAAATCTGACAAGGGATCATCCTGTCAGATTCATCTCCATTTAAATCATTTAAAAAGGCTAAATGAAGGTCAGATTGGAGCGTGACGGGGTTCACCCTAGTAGTCAATTTGTCAGTAGGGTTTTATACAAAATCATAAGCTGAAAATTTGCATGGGTTTGTAATGGCATAATGAATCAAATAACGAAAGCCTGTTAGTTGACAATATTGTGATTTTCTGCTCTATGGATCGTAGATTATAAAAAATTATCCGTGACAATTAAGAACAGTAACCTTCTTGTTCTGAGATATAGATTGGGCTTGATAAAAAGAATTAAAATTAAATATGATATTTCAGTGAAATTGATTCTCCACATGATTCATTTGATTGGCTCAAACAAATTGGGATGTTTTTTTTTTCTTTAAAAATTCAGATTGCAAGCATCCGTTGATCGGCAAATACTTTGTGTACTATGTGAAAATTCGATGGGTAGGGATTGAAAATGTCTCTTGAAATACAAATTATGAGCACGTATGCAAACCTTCCAGTAGGGTTGCGAATCAAACTTACTGGATTTGCAATACATGCAAAGACCCCTGCAAACATTCCACTCAAGTACGATAATCAAATTTGCAATGTATCTATGCAAAGACATTGGACATGCATAATTTGGATGTTTTAATTAAAGATGCAATGTCATTATGATACATAATTCATCATTTACTTATGACAGATTGAAAACTTTGTTTTAAACATGGGTGGTAGTCACAAACACCCGGTCCTTTGTCAAAGAATATCATGACATGCTAGATCATAATACTGATATTTTTGATGTGTCACATTTTATGAATATATTTTTCTTATCAAATTTTATACAATATTTGTACAAAAATACTTCATTTTTGAAGTGCCTGACACGGACAAGGGCATTTTAGTTCTTGTTTTATGTTTACGTTGAGGTTTTATTATTGATCAGTCGACAGATTAATTTTTTTCTTTAAAAAATTGCATAATCAGATATTTTTTTAAAGGATAATCTTGAACTATCAATGCCACCTTCTTTAAAGTTTTTTGAATTTTAATTTAAATCATTTAATCAGCTAAATTAATCGTAAAAATTTCTACAAGCAAGTAAAAGTTTTTTTTGAACTGTAGTACACTTAATCAAATTGAGATATTTATTAATCAGATGAAATTGTTTCAAAGCAAATTGCACAATTACTTGTTAACGCAATAGGAAAGACAATATTTGATTTTCCATAGAATTCCTTACCTCCAGTGACACAGGTACCACATGCTAACACTTTCAATTATTTTCAGAGGTCAGAAACTAGGAACAGTGATAAGAAGTTACTTTCCTTTTAAGGAAACCTTGGGGTTTTGTGGGAGGGAGTTGTCTACCTTTATAAATTCTTTGAAGTAGACTTTTTAATGATGTAATTATATTGAATTATGTAATTAGCATTTGTGATCTATTCATTTACATTTAAAATCAACAAAATGATTAATTTTGGGCAGATTTTGACTAATGTTCTGCCGTATATCATTACTTTGTCTAAATTGTATAGATGTATGTCTTCTTTTATATATTTACTTTTAATCCAGTGTTTGATTTTCAAACCATATGCAAGAAATTAACTTTGATATGTGGCATTTTCTGTTTATAAAAGAAAATAGGTTTTTCTTAAAATGATGTATATACATATTGTGGTGAAAGCGTGCATTCTGCAATAATTTTAGCTGATGGTGTATTATTTTTTTGAAGTGGGAAAGTTTGATAATTTGCAGAGATGCATAACTAAATTAAACACTTTTGAGATTTTTTGGGATCACTCCAGAAGCTTAAAATGTGTGCCGGATGTGAAGTTTTGAACATGATTATTTGTAAAAGACAATTTGCAATAACCCACACAGCAAGTCTCATCAAAATCTAATTATCACCCTATCGATAAATTAATTGCTTATCAATCTGAAAAATTATTTTATAAACGGTTCATACTTAGCACTCCTTCCGCATTTTGTTTCCACAACTTTGCTTATCTGAAGATAAAACGTTTGTCCCACCCTGTCCTGCAGAACTTATTCGGATAAGATGGGCAAATTTTTAGAGTGCATGATGCCTTTAAATACCACATCAAAATCATTCTTGAATAACTCAAAAACAATATTTGCAGGTGCATGAAAATTTATATTTCATACAATATATGAAAAAATGTCGAAAACATGTGCAAAGAATTATTGATGTTTTATAAGAGATACATTAACTGTCAATCAAAGGAAGGACCACCCACTGAATCACTGTTTAATAAAAATTATTTCTGACAATTTTGAAAATATTAAAACAATAATTGATTAACCAGCTGATATTGACATTTTAATGAGCATTCGAAGGTTTGTTTCCAAATGAAGGTCTGAAACATCTAATGATTGTAAGAACTGAATTTTGATTCATTGGAAAACAGGGTGTATTTGTTCCAAAATTAACAACTGAACTTCAAGGTCCACTCAAACATGCCACATAAATTTAACAAATCTCAGTTTCTGACATTATTTAGTGAAAATAAGTAAAGGGACAAATTTCATCATTGAAAAACTAAAAAAGCTATTCATACAAGGCCTGGATAAAAACACAGACACCAGATTTAGCACGTTTTCTTGTCAATTGTAAATATGGACATAAATTGAATTTAAAGAAGAATACAAACAACTTGACTATTCATTTCCCTTTTGTTAGGATTGGTAATAAAATATATCTAATCTTATGATATGAAAAAATTAAAGTCGATAAATCATATATCATATTATATAATAATCAACCATGTTTGAATAACATGTGAAAACTTTTTGTATCTTAGCAAAAAATCATTAAAGTTGGTATACCACATATGATCATTAATCTTAAAGAAAGGCTTGGAGGTCATAGGTTATTTCATTAAAAATCATATATATGGCAGATATTAACACAGAAGTACATATTACCTCATAAATCAAAGGACAATTTTCTCATAAATTGAAGATCTTCAAAATAATAAGTTGTCATAAATTTTATATGAATCATAATTTATCTGGTAGAGGACGTTATTACTTCAAAATATATAAACGTTATACCTCTTCATGTCAAACCCACGGGAATTGGGTAGGAAGATCTCGAAATAGTTCTAAAGGATCAGGTTAGGCTTTCTTTGCTGACCCGAAAACCGATTTGTACTTGTAATATCTAATAAGGAACATCTCATTCTTGCCGTTAAGCTGATTTTGGCTTTTCATTTAAATCTTTATGTTTATTTGTTCTCTATCAGAATGATGGTCTTCCAAATGTTTTGCATTGAGCTGCACTGAGGAGACATAAGTTGTCGAAATGGCATATGCAGATTTTTAATTACGGTAATTTCGGTAGTTTGTTATTTATCGTAACAGAGAGTATAGATGAATGTCTGTAAGCAGAAGTTCCTGCTAATTTAGTGTCTGCAGATGGACATTTCGACAACTTATGTCTCTTCAGCTAGGAAAATCAAAAACACAGAGATGTATACAAAGCTAAAAAAGAACAACTAAGTAGTTGGATCAAAATGAAAATTTCCTGTCCAATGACCCTTTCCATACCCCAAAGTGATTATTTAATGACAAACTTCTTCTCTTTTTCATATAGCTGAAATATTGCCGAGTAGACTTAAACAATACAATCAATCAATCAAAATGAAAAAGCCAGAATTAGCTTAGGAGAGAGCATAAGTGAGATGCTAAATTTTTCTAAAATTTAGATATCGCAAGTGTCCTGGTGAATCCGGGTTTCAGTGCAACTCCTGTACTTGACTGATAAATACTATCAGGGACTAACTAACCTCTGCAATGATGAGAAACAAAAATAATTCTAAAATCCAAAGATGGGATCTTAAAATATGTTTGAAATTGCATTTTCATGTCAGCAAGTCATAAAGTCTTGATTTTATACTAAATATTAAGATTAATATTATAAAATCCAATGATGAAACATGAAAGGATTTAAAATTACAAAGGCTAAATTTCAATATCAACTAAGCTTTTCAATAAAATCTAAATCTAACATTAATTTTAGACTCATTACGCTACAAAAAGTCATATTTATTTATTACCAATATCATATTTGTTTAAAGAGTGTAGATTAACATAAAAGATCTCATATTGAATACTGTCAGCATTGAATTTTTGATTAAGGTTTAATAAGACACAATTGAAATGAGAGATCAAAGGTCCACATCATATTTCTATATGTTTATGGCTAATTAAAATAATATAGAACTACGAAATATCACAGGGTCATGACTTGCATGTCCCTGTAACATTTGTCAAACTGTTATAAGCCTGATACACAATGCATGGTCATCTTGGTGAATAAAAGGTACCCAGGTCCTCTTACTGTTTTGAGCTTTATCTCTAGTACATCTCTCTATTCTTGAAACGAAAGGACCCTGGCACCTCCAGAAATAACCTTAAATTTCATAAAAAAAAGTTATAGATATCTTTTAAATTAAAAACAGATTTCTTTTATCATTGTCACCTAATATCAATATTTTGATTGAATTATAAAGACATTCGTTATAAGTGCCATAAATTGAGATAGAATTTCAGCTTGGTGGGATCTCGTAGTTCCTCCGTCATGTATCTAATCAATTTGCACCTAACAGCACCCACATCCATCAATAATATTAATAATACTGTGTCAATATTTATCATACAAATAATAATTAAAATTGTAAAAGGATATAAATATATCTCAATTTAAAAAATTCCATTCAGAAAATCAACTTCAAACGTGGTTTTGAATCATTGTTAAATCAGTGTATGTACTTTGAGGAGATTTATTAATTTTGATATTGAATTTCCGTGTTTTGACAGTCAGCTCCTTTATCATAGATGGATGGCAGATACTTAGCCTCACTGCTGTGGCAATTTGTCATATT
Organism: Modiolus philippinarum; assembly: GCA_002080025.1. Classification (NCBI taxonomy): domain Eukaryota; kingdom Metazoa; phylum Mollusca; class Bivalvia; order Mytilida; family Modiolidae; genus Modiolus; species Modiolus philippinarum. The sequence continues at coordinate 89,326 of MJUU01025346.1, forward strand.
TCACGAAATTCCCATAAACCACTATAAATCTAGAGGGTCTTCATGTAACTATTTATATAAAAAAATGTAACAGATCATTTTAATTTCTGTTGAAAGATATTGATAAATGAATGCTTCTTTCCAAATGCAAGACAATTTAAAGTTGCCAAAGATGTTCTGTAGTGGGTATAAGATGATGACTGTGCACATCCACTTTGGGGTTGGCTTAAGCTTTTACGGCGATTTGATGATTGTGTACCTCCACTTCCTGTTTTAAGATTTTAATTATAATCCTGTGTGGATGACAATTTTCTTGGGATGATTTCATGTTCGTTCTGAAGCTTGATAGTTTTTGAAGTGTGTCGTGCTTCTGCCTTCGATAATTTTACCGATACTTCTAGCGATAATGAGTCGCTCTGTCATGTCTGTGTGAGCAAGTTGTCATTCAACGACTACGGCATTATAGTATCATTTTATGAACTTCAGTGACTTTTTTTCTGATACAGAGCCTAAGCATCATACAGCTATATTGTAAACATTGATACATCACTCAAAATAATTCGAAAAAAGTGATGTCTTCAATTAGTGGATCATCTGTTCCCTGGAGTCAGTTAACAGTACTGTGAAGAAGATTAAATGCGAATTTAATATAATAACTCACTAGAGGAGAAATGACAGGACTGCTGATCCTAATAAAATTCAGACTGGAAATTTGAAAAATATGATCTTTTTTATCAGACATTTTTGACAGGGTTATTTTCCTCCCTTCTGCTAAACAGCTGCTCGTCAATTTTCATAGATATATAGGTTTTGGAAAAAGGCCATTTTAAACAAACACATGGATGGATTCACTTTTATAACAATTTTTTTCAAGAAATTATTATTTTAGAAATAGCTATAATTTTAAGCTTATGGCACATTCCTGTCAGCCATACAGATTTGTCATTTCAGTTATTTTGATGGCTCTAAGATTAGTGATAAAAAGCTGGAATTAGTCGAAGGTTTTTTTTTATATTTTATTTTTTGGCAGTTGGATCCCGTTCATCATTATACCTAGTTAACAATCTGCTAAACATTCATAAAACTGTTGATATGAAAGAACATGTGGGGCCAATCATACATATTTTGTTTAAATATATATTTGCCTTTGATTTTTATAGAAAAGGTTGTCTTTAAATCCAGGATGAAAAACATCTGTATAACAGAAAAAAATTAAATATGATATTTGGCATGATTTAATGTTGAATAAGAGGAAAAGCAAGATGCCTGATTTATAATTTCTTACTTAAACATGTGAAAATTAGTAAGGAGAGATTTTCTCCAGGATATCAAATGTTATTTTTCTTAAAACTAATTAGTCAAATGATAGCCATATTACAATTGTTTCACTGTTTTAATGCCACTTGGTATTTCTTTTTTCGTTGTTTCTTACATTTGGACTCTTTTTCATCACAACAATGGTTTATGCATTGAAAAAAGGGATAATTAGGGTTTGTATATTTTGAAAATATCATCAGGTGTTTGAAAAGAAAATTAATGGCTTAAAACAAATCTTAAATATGATTGAAATCAAGAATGTATAATAATACATCCTTATTGAAATGAAAGAAAAAACTTGAATTTTATATAAAAGTTCTTCGAAAATACAAATGTACAGCTTAGTTTAAAGGGCTATATTAGTGACTTTGAGATGAACATACTTAAGTTGCGACTCAAATTCCTGATGTAAATTTTTCACATTGTTTATTTGAAGTCTGTTAGTGAAGTCTTAAAATGACTTCTCTTATTTTAGGTTTTGACTTTTTACTTTACAAAGTTTGATGGGATGGTCGTCAATGAAAATTGATAAAAATTGATTCTTAAATGCGATTAACTTCGCAAAAAATATTTCAATTAATAGTAAGGTAGTGTTAACTTGTCTTTTACAGTGGTAGAAAGATCACAGTATGTGAGTGAAGATCCCTTCTTTAGACACAAGTGTAGACTTTGTCACAAAGTGTTTGGTAGTGATAGTGCACTACAGATCCACATACGATCCCATACGGGTAAGGACAGCTATAAATTCTAGTTGATAATTATCTACACAGTTTATAAATTCGAGTTAATCTGGTTTGGGGATTTGGTAGTATTCTGATAGTTGTATCTTATATCGTCAATAAAGCAACAAATTTGACTGTAGGAGCATGTCGCTAAGGCTCAACTGCTAACTGGCTTTTCGAAATTTTATGTAATGGCTTTCAAGATCTACCCAACTTTCATGTTTCATGGGTATTTCAATTTACCATTGTTCAGATCTGTCTTGAAATATTATGTCAAGATTTTTGACACGCCATATTTTAGGAATAAGTCCGCTTACATTAGTATGTATTGGATTGCCGCATTACCCTAAAACATGCTCCATATTGTAAGAGAAAACATAAAGCTTAAAAATGATAAGGAGGAAGTGATAACGGCCAATGACCATGTAAGCCCTAGACCAATGTAGTTTATAATGATCTTGTCAATACACAACTTCTGTTTAAGTCTATACCCTGTAATTAATGACTGCATAAACGGTTATTAAACTGTTACATACAACAGTCATCTCCTTACAAATGGCCTCCCAGTCCTCTGGGCTTTTGAACATAAGTTTTGGCAATATTTCATAGAGAAATTGCTTTTTGATATTAATTTATTAACGAGTTTTGCCAATAGGCCTAACATGAAATATTCTATTCTTTTGCTACTTTGCACTGTAACTGAAGTTAGTCATAAATAGATGATGGCAGGAGAGGAAAATACGCATTATAAAGGATGAAATATTTGTTATTCATGTAATATTCATTTCTCCCACAGATATGATGAAATATGTCAACGAATACGAAAGGGCATTCATGACATAAATATCTCTATAATATCCCTATTCAGCATGGTCTATACACCTCGTGTCACCAGCTCAAAGCAAGAATAAGATTTGGCAAAAAAATTTAAATGACATGCAGTTGAAAAAAATAAAGTGATTCTTCTCAATATTTGTTTACATTCTTAAATCCAATCACAGTTATCACAACCAACACGCTATTTACTAGAAACGTACATAGACTGAATAAGGCGCACAACTCGCAAAAATATGCCGTGCAATTTGTGAAATTTCTATAAAAATTTGCAATTTAAATCATTAAACATAAATTTACGCATAGTGTAATCTTATAATTTGACGTCTGTAAATAGTCGTAAAATTTGAAAAAAACACCAATTCCGATCTAAATACTATTTATTGATTGTGGAAAACGAACTATCTCAGTAATACTATTAACTTCTGTAGGTTGAATTTTTGGTCATTTCCACCTTTCGTAATTCTTGATCTTGGTGAATACGAAACTATTTTTGCCAAATATTTATTTACTTTCGGCGTGCTCGACTTCTACCAGGTACGTTTGACAGGAACCTCGTCTTTGTCTCTAAACAATTAGTGTTGCGGTACCAAAGACACATTTAACTCCGTGGATACTTTAGGTTTTTAATTTTGAATATCTTAAATACGTGTGAATAAATGCAACTGGTTATACTCCATATGATAAAAGTGCAGTTGTTGTACGTTTGCAAGAACACTCCATAAATTCAGCACAATCAAATTAGTCCTCCGTCTGGTGGGAAAATTCCATGAAGAATTATTCTCTATTTCTTAATGATTATTGGGCGATTTAAGTGTAATTAACGCAATTTGTCCTGCATACTGATGATAATAACACCTTATTTGGAATTCGAGACAATGCAAAAAGTCAGAAAGGGCATTAATCAGTATGATATAAAAAAGATGCCAGTAATTCAATTATTGTCCATTTATTGTAAAATAGAATTTTGACTGGGATTAATTGCAATAGGGAACTTGTGCTGTGAGCTCACAAGTAATAATTTTTCGTTGTTTTGTTAAAAAATGGCAGTTCATTACAACTATGGCAATAACAAAATTGTTGGAAAATTAGATTAGTTCCAGCTAGCATGCCCTAATCAGCAGAAAAATGAATTATGTTCTGAAAACTTTGTCATCTGTTATGAAAAAGGTCGCAATTTTCACCACATTTTTATGTAAAGTGAAAATTTTATTGACATTAGCAATGACAAATGGTCGTCATTTTCTGAGAATTTTAGATATAATGTTCAAAGAATAATAAAATACTCACAGTGACTATTTTTGGAAATGATGTTTCTAGAATTTTAAGGTCATATAAAAGCATCACGTCTGGAAAACCTTTAATCATTTATTTTTACGCCAATATTTTGTTAATTCAAACTTCTGAAGCATATTAGGTCGTATATGACATTGTAAATTACATAAAAAATGATGTAAGAACGTCATGAGTTTTCTTGACTGAATTGTTTTAGCCTCTGGGGGATGTGCAGTCTGAGGTGTTACCAGACAGGTACAAAATTGTTATTATGACAATTTTAACATGTTTTAACAAACATTTCTGTCGAATTGTTTGTAGTTTTGGAAATGTCATTCATAGTTACAGAAAAGCTAATATTGTTGAAATCGAACAAGCGGAAAGTATTTCACTGATGTACATTTGAAATATTTGACATTTCTTGCAACTTGTCGTTGGCGCATATATGAATGATTTGCCTATCATTTAAATCAATCAATCAATTATGATAAATTATAATTTGGAAACGTGAAAAAAAAAGTTACACGTATAAGAATTTAATTTTAAAAAAGTGGATAGCAAAATATACCATGAAGTGGGTTCTACCTTGAAGTATCACGGTGACCTGCTGTCGTTTATGAAGATATGTGCTTATCTCGTGTAAATTAATTACTGGTATAGTCATTAATTTTGAGAATTGACTACAAATATGTTATGACCAATGTCGGTACCGTAAATATTCTATATATTATACAAAATAAGTTAAATTTCTTATAAGAAAAAAATGGATGATCCTTCTACATTTTTTTTACTAATATTCTTGTTTGTTGTTTCGTTTCCTGTTTGTCTGTCCGCTTTTAGGGTATGTCTATCAGTGCACTTGTCAAGGGGATCCCAAATCCAGTTGCCAGTCTTACTTTGGTCCCACGTGTTTGGTCCCCGGGCTTTGGTCTTGGAATTTGATTGGACATCGGCATTTCCGAATGTTTATATTATTAGGAGAAATACAGCAATTACTAAATCGAAAAGTTTTGAAGATTAACTGTAATTGTTATTCCCCATTATCAAAAAGATGACCCAGATGAAATTGCTATGATTATCTAATTCTCGATGGACAGTATGGGATGTTATGGTCATGGATGAATTGAGTATAAAGGGCAACATTTTAGATAGCAGGTGGTCCAATGACAAGTTTGAAAGATGGCTAGAAATTAAATGCTAATAAAAGTGATAAAATATTTTAATGTCTGAAGATGAGGGATTTTAATCCTATACATACTTACATTTAAATACACAGCACGAGATCTAGGGGCTCACGGAGGGGGTATCATAACAGTTGACTTTGGTGGTCTGAGCTTTATCAAAAGTAATGCAGTAATGAGGACTTGAACTTCAATAGTTTTGTGATCAAAAATGAAATGAAACAAATTTGCAAAAGTGCAAGAAATATAAAACAAAAATTCCTAGTGATGGCTTTAAATTTCTATTTGTTGGACTAAATGTAAGAACAGAGCTGGCTTTTTGGCCGTGTTTGGGATTTAAACAGCAATGCTGCATACTAAAATAAAGTTAACGCTGATACAACCTGTTTGGCTTCGGGTTCCCAGGTGGTCATGAATATCCCATTTAGACCCTCAATTGTACAATAAGCGATTAAAAAAGATGATATTTCATAATAGATAAGTTTTATACCAAGAAGTGTCATGTCAAAAGCTTAAGGATCAGATTTGCAGATGGTCAAAAGCCTAGGATTTGCAACTGGCAATAACACTCGAAGAAAATTTGCATGAGAATATTATAATTTAAAAATCTACTGAAACATGGGAGAATTAATAATAATACGGTGTTTTGAAATGTCTTATTGAAGTTGAGTAACATATATCACTTTCATAATAAGGGAGAGTTGTTATAACATAATCCGTAACTAATGGATAGGGGATTTTCTTTAGAAATCGTTCCATTTAGAAGAAAATTTATAACATATTATTATCACATTCATTTTGATATTTGAAATTTAGAAGTGGTACTATGTAAAGACCGTATAATATGGAGCCTGACACTTTCAAGTGTGTAGACCTGCAGATGTGAACGCTTTAGTGTCGTGCATATGTGTGTACTGTTACGAGATTTATTATTCGAAAAGAGAGATGCTTTTCCCGCCTAAATGAGAATCAACAACTTGCAATTTTAATTCTATTCTTCTTCCCGATTTCCTGGTTTGGAAATTGAAAACTGTCCGTAGAGAAGCTATTTATTGTCTAAATCGCATGTCCAGTAGTTCAGTACTTCGGAGGTGAGAAGATAAGCTCCTTTGTATCAGGATGTTCCCTTGAAGCTTAGTCCTTGTTTTGCTCAGAATTCTGAATTTTATATCCTAGGTCTAGATTTGTTTCGAACCAAGACATTGTAATAAGGTCACTATTTCGTTTCCCAAAGCACCACTGAAAGGGAGAAAAAACAAAGGAATTAGCTTTGTTATAACGTTTCAAACGATAAAAATTCTACAAACATAATTTTCCTATTTAAAGCTTTGGTAAAGAAAATAAAAAAAAGATGAAAAAGAATAAAATGAATGTTTTTTTTCCACACTTGTTTGGATTTTTGAGAAACAAGGGGCAAAGGTGACCAATTGTTCTTGTACAAATATTAAATAATAACATTATTATCAAATTTTCAATATGCTTTATTCCTCTTTAATCAACTTTCAAGATCAAAATCCATTCTGTAAAGAAGCAAGGGGTGATATGACAATTTAAGTAAAGTGTCTAAAAATGAAAAACAGAATAATGTGTACGCTTTTCTTTCTTTTGTCGACATACTACGGTCGGATCAAGCATGCAATTTTTAGAACATTTTGATTATGTTATTTCCGAAATTATATAGTCTTTTATCAGAAATATTTTATTAATTTTTTTTTATCATCCCATAGGCAGGATGGACGCAGGCAGTCTCTATATTCATGTGTGTGGTCAACAAAATAAATTAACCCACTGGGTCAGTGGAATTACATAAGCGTTGAGCGTTTGAAAAGATTCTTTTTACGACCACAATAAAGATTTAGCCATAGGATATTAAATGAATATTTGATTATAATTTATTGTAAAGTTCACAAGTTCCATCTTTTATTTACTTTTTCATATCCATTTTCATGTTTTGTGAGTCTAGTTATTGCTTATGTCTACAAAGCTTCGTCATGGATAAACACACCTCTGTTACCACATCAAAAGACTGGTCAGTCCTCAACACAAATTAAACTTGATAGTTCTTTTGAATATTTATTTTTCAATAATTATGACATATTTGATCTGTTAACGCTATGAAAATAGTAATAAAAATTTGATCTCATTTTTGGGGGGACTCTAAGCATTAATTAATACTTATGAAAATAGATTCCTGTGATCTTGACCATGGAAATGTATTTGCCCAACTGTGAAATTAATCATGTCTCTTTGTAACATAAAGAAAATTGATAACTCTAACATCTGATTATCAATTGCTCTTTATCCTTTCATAAATAATGGAAGGTCAGTTCGACCAAGAGACGAAATTATATAACTGTTTTCATATTGGGTCATAAAGAAAAACATTTCGTCTAAGTCATTGAGTACGTTAGCTTTTAAATTGCAATGAAGCGATTTACATTAAAATTTTTAAATTTCGATGACCATTCCTCTTAAATTCATATGCAATAAAAACTAATGTAGTTATTGACCGGACGTCCGCAAGCTGTGGGGGACAAACTAACGAGTACTTAAGAATTACAAACGGAAATTATAAGATTTTTATTGAAAAACTAACGTAATCTTTTGCAAAACATGCTAAATATTTGTTTGAATACATAAAATTAGTAAAACTGGCCAAGAAATCGTTTTGAGTATTTACAATTCACTATAATCATTCATAGTTATTTTTCAAAATAAATAATATTTTCTTATATATACCAGCATTTGCATCAGGACTTTTACCGTTTCCTTTTTGTTTTTGTAAGTTCTGTTTCAGTATACTTCTCTTTCACTCCCGGTGGAATGGATATTTTCTTTGAATGAAGAAACCAGATACTAGTATGTCTTCTGTACCTTGTAAAATTACGAAAATCATATGGCTCAAAATAATTGTCTGCTTTCATTTGCTTTCAGGTGAACGCCCGTTTAAATGTAATATCTGTGGCAATAGATTTACTACCAGAGGAAACTTGAAAGTTCACTTCGAACGACATAGAGCGAGGTATCCACATGTGAAAATGAATCCGCACCCGGTCCCAGAACATTTGGATAAAGTCCCAACGCCATTGATTAGTTCTTCATTTCCACCTTCAGTTCCAAAACCAGAACCAAGGACACCAGAAAAGTTCTTCCCATTTTCATCACAACCCTCTCACGCCACGTCTGTGTTCACTAATAGTATAGTGTCGAAGTTGAACAATCTTCCCGAGGAAAAGTTATCGTCTAGTCTCACATCGAACTCTTCATCAGATACATCAAAATCATCAAAACACAGCGATTCTAACAATGAAAAGCAACAACCGGCGAAAGTAGATCATCTTATGCCACCTCTAGTCTCTTCCAGTTTATCACCAATGAGTAAACCATCACCACCGCATCGTTTGTCACTTCCGGTTCCATCAATGCCTCCGGCTTCGATGACTAGTCCGTATCCAGCTATGTCATCATTACCATCAGCACCGCCATCATTGATTCCATCTTCCCCTTTTGGTCCACGGGAATCCATTCTACCGACGAAAATGATTGATCATGAAGAAAGTTTAGAACAGTATATGGAAATCGATCGTTCAGAGACCTCAAAACTTCAACAGTTGGTTGACAATCTTGAAAATAAAGTATCGGACCCTAACCAATGTGTAATATGTCATAGAGTTCTGAGCTGTAAAAGTGCTCTACAGATGCACTATCGTATCCACACAGGCGAGCGTCCGTTCCGGTGCAAGATTTGCAGCCGTTCATTCACAACAAAGGGCAATCTTAAAACCCACATGGGAGTCCATCGAATGAAGCCTCCAATCCGTATGATGCATCAATGCCCGATCTGCCATAAGAGTTTCACAAATTTGTTAGTTCTACAGCAACATATCCGTAGTCACGCCGGTATTCCAACTATGCCGCCAATGCCAGATATGAATCATTTTCATATGTACCAGAGTATGAATCAACATATGGTTGACATGGCATCGAGGGCTTATGACTTATCAATGAAACGTGAAACAGAAAAAGAACTTGACTTAAGTAAATCATCTTTATTTAGTACAGAGCGCAACGAAAGAAGACATGAACTTGAAAGCGATTTGACGTCAAGAAAGGATGATGACGACGAAAGTCATGACGAATGTGACGATGAAAACATGAATATTGATGAAGATGAAATTTCCGGTGAAAACAAGGACAACGTGGATAAACATTATGAAGTAGATCAGCCGTCGGGTGATTCCGGAACTGCAAGTGACGGACAACATAGTGGACCGGATGAACCCCCAGAAGAGACTCGTGAAAATATTGAACGTCCCGCTTCTGCATCCTCATCAGTTTCACATGATTCAGGTAGATCGACAAGTCCAACATCCGAGGCACAATCTCCTCCTTTTCCAGCGGGCTCTGAAGCCGCCATGTTTTCTAGCTTCGCTAATTTACATTCAACACCCATTTTCTCAACTTCTTTAGCAGCGTTAGAGAATAGTGTAAGAAATATCAATAGTTCTCTGAATGATTCTTCAATAAGTCGGCTCAACCAGGCTTATTTAATGAACAATGGGTTTCCATTCCGCAACGGGGGTAGACATTCTCCCCCAACTACACCAACTGGTCTAAATACTAGCATGTCCGATTCCAGTAGCATTAGTGGCGAAGGCAGTAATCCAGGGACACCAGCTTTGTCTGTCAACAGTGACGTATCCAGTACAAACGGATTCTTAATGGGAGGCGTGGATTTGAGAAACGATGCTGGGAAACGAAATACAACTTGTAACATTTGTTTCAAAACATTTGCATGTCGAAGTGCTCTAGAAATTCATTACCGTAGCCATACTAAAGAACGACCCTTTAGGTGCAAGGTATGCGATCGAACATTTACTACAAGAGGGAACATGAAACAGCATATGTTAACCCATAAAATCCGAGACTTGCCAAAATCATTTGACAATAATAATTCTAATAATAGTGAAATTGACACTAATAATTCCATGGATTCATGTGATATTGAAAATCACACGTCGGGAACGGGCACAGTTGATCCAATTGACACTAATAAAGCACCCGACAGTGAAAATAATAACAAAAGTAACACCACTAGTGAACAACAATCAACCAAATCGTCAAGTGAACATGAAAAAGACAATGAAAAATCTTCACAATTTGTGCGAAATCAAACTCCATTAAAACATCAGTGCCGAGTGTGTCAAAAAGGATTTTCCAGTGCGAGTGCACTGCAGATACATATCCGTACGCACACTGGCGATAAACCTTTCAAGTGCAACGTGTGTGGTAAAGCTTTCACAACAAAAGGAAACCTCAAAGTACATATGGGAACACACATGTGGAATAATAGTCCATCTCGAAGAGGACGCCGTATGTCCATTGAACCACCGTTCATGATGTCGCACAAAGAAAATCCATATATGCCGGGATTTGCACCAAGGGCTCCGGACTTCTTTCCATTTCAGTTTCCGCCGTTCATGAATGGTGTAGGACCGAAAATGAATGAAATTTCAGTCATTCAAAGCATGGCTAGTGGAATGAATCATTTGCCCATGTCACTTCCGGCAGATTTAACGTCACCTCGCCAAGTTTCAAAACCGGATAGCAAACCCGATTCATGGCGAAAAGATGATGAACTGAAAAAGGAATCAAATGGCGAATTAGATCTTAGTATGAAATCTTCAGCAAATAAAAGTTTTTCTCCTACACGTGACACTCCAAATTCATGGTCGTCATGGAAAACGTCGTGTCATTTATGCGGACAGAACTTTTTATCACCAACAGCGCTAGATCACCACATGCAATCGTTTCATATGAAAGTAGATGCACATAGTGTAGCGGCTGTTAAATAGACAGTTGTGTTTTTACGTTGTCCTTTAGATAGACATTGGTTCAAAGTGGGCAAGTGGTGTCAAACATTCAGGACAATTAATAAAACATTTCTAAAAATATTTTATAATCTATAAAGACAGAAATATGACTGTTTTTGATATATCATCCAGGTATACATAGAACTGGTTGTGATTGCATTTTATGTTGTAAACTGTAGAAAATGGTTATTTTGTGTCTGGGCAGTTATATATGTAGATCCAGATTTAGTTTATAAAGGTACTTTTCAAATGGTTAATGTATACATACATAGAAATGGTGTAGATGATTTTTCTAGTCTTCTTTAAAGATAAACAGTTGTCATTTTCAAACCAGATCTCATGCTTGCTTCTTTTTGTAATACAGTCTAAATGATCAATTTCACGTTGTTTTTTTTATTGCATCGAAATATAGTTTTACTGCATTTCAAAACGCCCAAATGTTTTCAAATCGGCCTTTTTTCTCCTGCTTGACTTGTTTATTTTTAAATTTCAACTGTATCATGTAGGTCACTAGCACATGATGTTCTTGCCAAGCATTATTAGATAGCCAAAGAGTTATGTTATATTGTATATACTATTTTAAGTTGGCAATATATGATTTTGTGTATTGCAGTTTATGACTATTAATGGTTTTGTTTTTTATTGTTATGTTTGAACAAAAGATCTGCATATGAAATGTTTTACAATTATTTTCAATATTTATCTTTAAAAGGTGCTTAAATTCATTTTACTCACAAAATTTATCTAGCAGTAAAAGTCTAGGGCGTTTTTTTGTAACATACAAGTGGACGTCACTGCTAGAAGACTTATTTTTGTTCCATGCATGAAATCCCTTTCCTGTCAATAAATTGAGAAGGAAAGAAACGTTTGAAATTGAAATCCATTTGCTTTTCCAGATCATATCTATATACATATCCTCATGTACAATACTTAAAAAAATATTTTGCATTTATATTTACACAGAAATTTACATCTGTGGTTGCTATTTATAATTTTGAAAATGCATTTTGTGGCGTAAAAACACTCCTATAGTCATTTTCATTATTTTGTTATTGTCCATTTCTTTTTATGAACATGAATTTGTAGTCATTGGTTCATATTATGTCTGAAAGGACAAATAAATATGATCAAAATCAACAGCATCTTTTTTTTCTGCCATTATGGTTTTTAGGCGACGGGGGCATTAAGTTTTACCCTTGGCCGTACGTCTGTACGTACGTCCGAAAATTTTCGTCAAGGATTTCTCAGCTTTTGTATGCAGTAATGATTTGATATTTGGTCTGAAGCGTTATTATGATGAGTTGTACCGTGTCTCCCTTTTTCAAGCCCATAACTCATCTACTTCCTGTTTGACGATAACTTTGATTTTTTCCCATTATAGCCATATAAATATTGATTTTTTTTTCGTTAAGGATTTCTCGCTTGTATATGTAGTAATGATTTGATATTTGGTCTGAAGATTTGATATGATGAGTTGTACCGTGTCTTCCCTTTTCAAGTCCTTTACTCATCTACTTCCTGTTTGACGATAACTTTGATTTTCTTCTCAATATAGCCATTTATTGAATTTTTTTGTCAAGGATTTCTCGACTTGTGTATGTAGTAATGGTTTGATATTTGGTCTGAAGCTTTGCTATGAAAAATTGTACCGTGTCTCCCCTTTTAAAGCCTGTCACTCATCTACTTCCTGTTTGACGATATATATCTGGCAGAGGCATCCGTGTCCCATGGACACATTTTCTGTTTCCTGTCAGTGAATTGATGGGGACAACACCTGACTTTTGTAAAATGACCGTAGAAGCAAATAAATGCCCGGTTAAATATACGTTAACATTTCGGTGTTTTTCTCAATCATAGGTACCAGTTTCTGGTGTCTCAGAAACAAACTATATCTTGTGGGTCAAAGGACAATCAGTGTCCTATATAAGAAAAAAAAAGAAATCACACGAGACAATATGCATACAAACTTGTAAATACACAGAGCAAACAAGAAAAAATCCAGTACAAACAAGTAGACGAAGCAAAGAAACAAAATCTTGACAGACGAAGCAAAAGAAACAAAATCTTGACACAAACAGGTAGACGAAGAATAGGAAACAACTCCTGATACAAATATTTTGACAAAGCAAAGGAGACAAAATCAGGATACAAGAAGTGAAGCAAAGGATTCAAAATCCAGATACAAACATGTTGACAAAGCAAAGGATACAAGGAGACCAGGCAAAAGATACAAAATTCCGATACAAACATGTTGACAAAGCAAAGGATACAAGGAGACCAGGCAAAAGATACACAATCCCGATACAAACATGTTGACAAAGCAAAGGATGCAAAATCCCGATACAAACATGTTGACAAAGCAAAGAGTACAAGTATACAAAGCAAAGGATGCAAAATCCCGGTACAAACATGTTGACAAAGCAAAGGATGCAAAATCACGATACAAACAAACATGTTCATGGATACAATATCACGTAAGAAACAGGTAAGTCGAGGCAAAGAATATAAAATCACGATACCAACCGATAGTCAAAGCAAAGGAGACAAAATCATGATTCAAACAAGTAGTGAAAGCAAAGGATAATCGCGGCAAAGAAGACGAATTTCCGATACAAGCTGGTTTACGAAACCCCACTACAAACTTGATAGAATAGAAAAATGAAACTCAGTTCTTGCAGCGTGTAACCAAGGCTACATGACATTACAGACAACACTTTAATTGTTCATCATGCGAGACGCCATTGGGCTATGGTTTTCTTTCATTGTCGGTGAATAACCAAACTAGCTATAATGCAGTCTGAATGGTTATAACTTTTCAAACTCGCTTTATTTCAACACTTGTTCTTGCATAGCACGTGTAATTTACTGCGTCTGGATGGCCTGCTTTGTGCCATTTTTCCTAGTTTCCGAGTGGATTGGCATGGTTTTTGTGCAGATATCTGTGCTTCCTAAGATGTTTGGCGAATTTTCCGTCGATTTTGCTCCTTCATTGGACCGACTTTGTGAATCTGATTTTGCTTTTGAATTAGAGCATATTGGTGTTTTGGACTCTATAAGTTTTGGGTTAATGGTCTTCTAAATGTTTTGATCTGCACTAAAGAGACATAAGTTGTCGAAACGACCATCAGCAGAACCTAAAAAGTACTACCCATCTGATATCGGGGTATACTGTTTTTCCTTCTATCCATGTGAAGGTGGGCCCGTCCATAACAAATTTTCGTCGTATTTATCTTGGCTACTTTTTGAGTTGTATATGATGGACTTGACCTCACTATATCCTACAGAGTGCTCGTCTCTAGATTTTACCTTTTAGTGATATTGCAGCTATTTTAAGTTAACTTTTATCTGCGAGTACTTTTTTCAATGGATTGAGCACCAACTACTGGATTCGAGATATATTTACCGGACTGACACTAAATAACACAAAATTACTGTGTGTTCTCCAGATAGTGGAGGGATATAAAGGAACAGAACTTGGCAATGGTATGACGAATCTGAAATCGTATCGCAAACTTTGTATGATCAAAAAATATTTTGGGATGCATGTTAGACCTGTCAGTTTACTGACATAGTCATTTTGTGATACTTGGACTAATAACTAAATGCCGAACTTGCCGTATATTTAGTTTCTGTATATGCATTTTGACAACGTATGTCTCTTCAGTGCAGATAAAATCTAAACAAATTCAAAACTAATCGAGAACAAATAACCAATAAATGGTTTCTAAATGGAAAGCCAAAATCAGCTAGGTCCTTAGTTTCACAATTTACAAAAATTTAGATACTGTAAGTTTCCAAAATAAAGACTGCTTTGGGGTCAGCACAAAAGCACTGACTACTGGGCTGGTGAATACCCTCCACCCGCAGACACATCGACCCAGTGGTAACAAATAACAAAATAGTGAAATTAAATGCCGAACGTATTGTAAATTTAATTTCTGCACATGGCATTGGTAAAGGATGAGTGGCAGTAAGACCCATTTTTGGCCCAAGATTTACCATGAAACTAAAACTATACAAACAGACGTCTTATGTTCCTGAAACATTGAACAAATATAGGGCTTTATGAAAATGATACAGCTTTTTTCCATATCAGTTTGATTCTCATGATAATCAGTTAACTCAAAAGCTATATTTTTGGAAATAGTCAGAATTTCATAGATATTTGCTGTGTTTTGCACATTTTTGTGCTTTGAAAAATATGGGAACATCTGAATAACAACTTCATATTTAGTCAAAATGTGTAAAATGGTGAAATACATCATTTCTGAAAGTTTGAAGTTGTTGATTGCATGTGCCCCATGTTCACTTAAAGAAAATTTGCTTTGAGAACATTCAAAATTGCAGATTTTCTGATTTTCTTTCAAAAAGACGGCTCCTTGTGATGTCACAATAACGTCAAAATGAAAGGAATTCGTATTATTATATGTTTTCTTTGTAGCCAGATGTAATAGTTAATATTTCCCATAAATATCACACTATTTTAAACAACTTGATTTTTTGGGCCAAATATGGGTCTTATTGCCACTCATCCTTTGTATGCCCCGGATCATTAGATCGGGCGAATATTGTTTTTGCCCTGTCTTTCTGTATGTATGCAAGTCTGTCTGTCCGTAACTTTAACCTGGCTCATAACCTTTGAACCAGATGTGATTGGCCCTTCATATTTGGTATGTGTATTGATCATGTAAAGCTGAACACCATTATGCAAATTTCACTAAGGTCAGGTCACAGAGGTCAAAAGGTAAAAGTCTAGATGTTGCTATAGCTCCTTAATTACAATTGCTAGAGGCTTGATATTTTATATGTAAATAGATCAAATGGAACTTAGTACAAATCCACCAAAAAAAAACAAAAGGTCAAGGTCACCAAGTGCAAATTTGAAAACTAACAAAAACTTAAACATTGCCTATATCTTTTCAACCAGATGTGATAGAACCTTCATATTTGACGTATATATTGTTCATATGAAGCTGAACATCATTGTGCAAATTTCACTAAGGTCAGGTAAAAGGTCAAGGTCACAGAGGTCAAAAGGTCAAAATCTAGATTTTGCTATCGCTCCTTAATTACAATTGCTACAGGCTTCATATTCTATATGTGAATAGATCTAATAGAGCTTAGTACAAATCCACAAAAAATCAGGGACAGGTCAAAGGTCAAGGTCACTGAGTGCAAATTCGAAAACGTTTACAAAAACTTTAACATTGCTTATATCTTTTCATCCAGATGTGATAGGACCTTCATGTTTGGCCTGTATATTGATCATATATAGCTGAACACCACTATGCAAATTTCATAAAGGTCCAGGTCACAGAGGTCAAAAGGTCAAAATCTAGATTTTGCTATCGTTCGTTAATTACAATTGCTACAGGCTTCACATTCTATATGTAAATAGATCTAACAGAGCTTAGTACAAATCCACTTAAAATCAGGGACAGGTCAGGTCAAAGGTCAAGGTCACTGAGTGCAAATTCGAAAACGTTTACAAAAACTTTATTGCTTATATCTTTTCATCCAGATGTGATAGGACCTTCATGTTTGGCCTGTATATTGATTATATAAAGCTGAACACCACTATGCAAATTTCATAAAGGTCAAGGTCACAGAGGTCAAAAGGTCAAAATCAAAATTTTCCTTTTAGCTGGTTAGTTACAATTGCAAGAGGCTTGATATTCTATATGTGAAAAGATCAAATGTCTACTAAACCTTATTTCTAGTGTATATAGCAATTTCATAAAGCTTTGTATGATCACGAGTTTCGTTTTCAGACCTATCGGAATCATAATTCATTTGTGTAGAATATCACAACACTAGAAATCATGATCACTTGAAACAAATTACAAATTTGTTCTTACTATCACCGGTTTGAACGGAAGATGTCGAGCAACGCTAGATCCATGTTATTTCGTCATGGATGCGGGATCTTCAACAAATATAAAATTAACTGACACGGTGTTCTTACAATCGCTGCCATCCATTGCCCGACAAAAAGACAGATAAACAACCACAGGGCTTTCATCGAGTCAAAAGTAAGAAAACTGAGATGTGGGCAATTAACAGGTGGTCAGAAGGACATTTTGAAATTTCAAAAAGTATATAAAATGCCAAACTTTGGAAGTATGATAGTGTATCCTTAGTCTCTTAGGAACAAGTACACCATATAACGGAAATGTACAGGGAGCATACATCTAATATATCAGAATGCGTAAATACTATGGTTTTACAAGTAATGTTTTACAGCTGTGGTACCACGAGTCGCAGTTTACATCCAATTCCAGGTATATAGTATACATGTATTGCTTGATGTATAAGCATATTAATGCCATATTTTATTTGTTCCATTTTAGAAATTAATAAGTAAAATGTTGCATAAATACTCTTCAGTTTTCTTTTCACTGTCCAACACCATGCAATGCCCTTACTATAGCAACTGATTTAATACCATTTTGATGATTATCAATTTTTTTAAATGATATATTATAAATGATTTATTTTAAATGTATGTTGATCTCCATGGATTGACTTGCTTACAGTGCGTATGACGGTTGTCATATTCAGAGAAGGACAACCTTACCCTTCCGGACAACCTCATGTCACTCTCGACTTTTGGGAGTTCACACTGTACTTGAAGTACTTTAGTTTTTAGCCCATGATCATCCGGCCCGAAGGGCCATGGGAGCTTTTGCCATTACTTTGCGTCCGGCGTCGTCGTCGTCGTTCATTTTTTTCAAAGATCTCCTCTGAAACTGCCTGGCTTACATTTACCAAACTTGGCCTGAAGCATCACCAGGGTATCAACTTTCAAGTTTGTGATATTGAAGTCCCAAGACCAAACAACATGGCCGTTGTTACTAAAATAGAACATAGGGGTAAATTGCTGTTTTTTGCAAATAAATTGAAAACCGTTACAGATATCAAAAATCTGACAGGAGCAAAAATGATCAGCATGATGAGATCTACCCATCCTGCAATATTGACGATAATCCGAATACCTTTCTTGCAGTTAATTCCCTTCACCGTAAAATTTCGTTTTTAACCGTTCGTCTCGTATATTGAAAATGATATAAGATAGAGGTAAATTTTAAGTTACAAAAATGGTAAGCATATAAGAGCTACTTGTCCTGCAATTTTGAAGAATATCTGACGACCCGTATAGGAGTTATTGTCCATTTTCATTGAATTTTCATGATTTTCATACTTTTTTATTTCAAAAATATTTGAGATAGAGGTTAATTTTTAAATCCCTAACTGTTAAGCTTATCCAGAACTGCAATTTCTACATATATCCAACAGGTTTGCATGTCATCCAAGCTGGCCCCCATAAGGAACACAATTTAACAAAGGTCTCAATGGAAAATACATTCAAAGGTTTCACATAAATATTTTAACAAATTTTATAATTTAGTCTTTGGGCGATCCCTATCAAAGTTGGTTATTTTTTTCGGTTTCTGACTAGTCCCAATTGGCTACCAACGGGGAAAAGTGTTTAACATAGGTCTAGGGCTTTAAAAGACCTTTTCATTTTGAACAACTTGAACAATTTTAACGAAATTTGATCACAATATTCCTTGGGTGGTCCCCGTTATGATTTTTATGTTCCTACCTCATCCAAGATGGCAACCAATGTTTGAATATCTTCTCAGAAACTGTAACATCTGGTGATGATCGGTATAGTATGGATAATAATGAATGGGCTTTTGGTGACAATGAATAAAAGCAGTCACCGGGTGAGCGATATATAGGCTCATGTGGGTCTATAGTTTATATTAGATTTTTTTCTGGATATCTCCGGTCCCTTTTTTGTCATGTTTTTGTAAATAATCCTACGGCATTCTACGGAAGCGTATTGATGTCACATAAAGAAAAAAATATCTCATAATTATGAGTTAATATCTCATAATTATGAAAATAAAATCACACAATTATGAGATGTCATCTCATAATTTTGAGATAAATATCTCATAATTACGAGATAATTATCTCATGATTATGAGATATTATCTCATAATTATGAGATTTTTTTTTCTTCGTGTGGCATCGATACGCTTCCGTAGCATTCTACTGCCTTTGTTTGTTACAAAGTACAATCAACTTTTCAATAATAGAAGTATGGAAGCTATATTTGGAAGCGGTAAGTTTTAATGGAAGACCTTGAGCAGCAGCTTATTGACAAACCCAAAAAGACTGTTAACTGCATTGGAAGCCATGTCAGTGTGACTACTTTGTCTGAGTCGTCGTCGTCGGATGGCGTCAATCCGTTTGTCCTAAAGAATACTCAGCCAATCTGAATCGTTGCGATGGTATCTTGTTTCAAAATTGTATAGATTAATAGTCAAAGTACCATGGAACATGGCCACTACTATATGAGGCCCATCATGGGTTTCTTGATTATCTGATTATCAGGGCATCTTTTTATCAGGGCATCTAAGCTCTGTTCTTAGCTGATTCTGGCCTTACATTTAGATCATATTGGGTATTTGTTCTCTATCAGTTTTTAACATATTTGATTTTATGGTCTACCAAACGTTTAGATTTTATCTGCACTGAAGAGACATAAGTTGTCGAAATGCGCATATGCAGAAAATAAATTCACAGTAACTTCGGTATTTAGTTATTTAATGATTATTTGATTACGAGGGCATAATATTTAATGATTATTTGATTATTAGCTTGCATTTTTATATACTTTTTGATTACTAAGCCAAAAATTAATTGATTGCCAAGATAAAAATTTCATGATTATTTGATTACCAAGGCAAATATTTAATGATTATTTGATTCCTAGGACCCCCCATGAGGACCCTCCTATATCAGACAGAGTAAAATGATCAACATGACAAAAATCTACTAATCTTGCATTTTTTTTTAAAATTCTGATAACCTGCGGTTGGATGGATATTTCTCAAATTTTGTGGTTGTATATTATGATGGTATATATCCTTCCGCCATAGACACTTTTGTTTCCATAGGATATCATAGATTTTAATGAAATTACAAAACGCAAGAAAAACACCTCTCGATTATGCAGTAGGTTCAAGATAAAGGTCAAATGTACAGATTTTGGACAAAAGTATTCGCAGGCTTTGATATTTTCCTATATATTTCATGTAAAACTACATTTTTTTCAAAAAATTATTTGAAAGCCATTTCTTAACCGAATTCTATGAAATTTGCACCATTAAACTCAGAATATTATGCAGTTTAATTGTTTATTTTGGCATAATTTTCTGACTTTTAGTTTTCTTAGCCTGATATTAAAAATTTAGGGTCAGAATTCCCCATTGATGTAAGTAAAATTGTGACATCAAAATTTTACTTCTTGTTTAAATTGCAGATTCTTTTAAACTACCATCAAGAAATTGATACTGAAAGAAACATGCAAACTACACAACATTCTGAGTTTATTGGTGTAAATTTGATTGAAATCATACAAGAATTGGCTTCACAATGATTTTTTTTTAAAAATGTGTTTTTATATGAAATATATAGAAAAAAATAATGCAGTGTGCGAATACTTTTGTCCAAGATCTGTACTTGACGAAATTTAAAATTTGGATCGAAAATTTGTTTACGGAGCATAACTTCAAAGTGCCTTTATGGATTTGCACGGAACATACACAGGTAACAAAAATTCAAAATAAGATATCTTTAAAAAATTTTGGGGTCAGTAAGTCAAAGGTGAAGGTCAAAATAGAAATTCATATCCAAAGCATAACTTCAGAATTTCTGCATTGATTTAAATAAAACTAACATAGAAAAGGTTTTCAGGTAAGGTGTCATTCATTTTCGGGTTAGCAAGTCAAAGGTCAAAGTGACATATACTGTCATCCGTCGGGCAACGGATGACAGTAGTTGTAAGAACACTTTGCCAGTTAATTTTATGTTTGTTGACAATCCCGCATCCATGAGCCACGAAACATGGATGTAGCGTGGCTTGACAGCTAGCAAGGAATTCCGCTCAAACCGGTGCTAGGGGCCGTCTTGAACCTACTATGAGGTATGCGCATAGCTCATTGTTGAACACCTCATGGTGACTTCAAGATGAAGAACAGCAGTAAAGCGTTGTTCTATTGCTTGTGTTTGCCATGTATTTGTAGAGAATTTGTCTCATGTACATTTACTTAATATCCCTTCATTGTTTATTTCTGAAATAAAACGTTTTGGCCAAAAGATTGTTATCAGAGAATAACTTCAGAATACCTTTATGAATTTGAATGAAGCTTACATATAAGGAAAACTTATGATTTTTGGGTCTTGATTTAATATGAAAAAGAAAGAAAATGGGGTAATGTTTTGCAGAAATCGAAAATTTGAACTAAACATGGGATAACGAAGAATAATTTTACAATGCCTGTATGGATTTGCAAGGAACCTACAGCTAAAAATAGATTCTAAGGTAAGGAAGAACCCCTTTGATTTCGGGGTCAGAGGGAAAAGGTGAAGGTCACATGTACTAATTTTCCGGGGCATAATACCTGTACGGATTTAAATACAGCTTACAAAGACAAAAGCTTCAGAGGTAATTCGTTTCGGGTTAGTAGGCCACCGGCCAAGGTCACATATTCAAATAAAAGTTTTGACCGAAAATTAGTCAGAGATTACTTGGAATGCCCCTATGGATTTGTATTGAACTTGCACAGCAAAAGGATTTAGAGACAAGAAAGCCATGTAATGACATTTTTGGTCTGTGTGCCCGAAGTCAAGGCCATAAAAAGTCATGATCTTACAGAAACAGAAAATGTAGACAGAAAACAGGTTTACGTATAGGGTCTTCTAATTTTGGGACTTCCGGGAACATAATTTGTACCCGAAAGTTGCATTTTTAACAGACAATTATGACGTTTCAAGCAAACAATAAGGACGTCATAATCCCAGAACGTCATATTTTGGCGGGAAACGTTTTTCAAATTTGAATTTTATCGTAATATGACGAGACTTACAGACCCTATAGAGCATAATGTCAGAATGCCTTTATGTATTTGCACAGAATTTACAAAGATGATTTAGCTTCACATAGTACGAAAACATCTTTTAATTTTGGGGCCAGTGGCCAAAGTTCAAGGTCACAATTAGTAAAATATGGTTTCCGGAACATTTGAATGAACAATTAAAGGAAATGCAGTTCATAATCACTAGACAAAGTCTCCACAAAAAACATGGTAGAAATCAAGCAAAGGAACAACGCTTTTATTGTTGTTCTTCATCTTTGCTTCAGCTTTGCTCATACCATATAGTAAGTTCAAAACGGCCCTTTCAGAATGAAATAAACTAACAGAAATATATTTATTATGTCACCCCAGAATTTGTCGGGGTGACATGTTGTTATTCTACCGTTTTCTTTTGATTATTATTATTCTTCCGCCGCTTCTTCTTCTTCCAATAATTCTTGTCCGAGCGATTATTTCGAAATGGCTTGACCAATTGACTTTCAACTTCGCACAAAGTTTGACCACCATCTGAAGTTGTATGCTGCGCTTTTAAAATTTTCAAAATGGTCGCCATTTCCAAGATGGCCGCCGAAATACGTAAAAAATTCAACATTGTCGGATTTCAACGAAATTGATTTCTAGGTAGATTTTGAAGCTGCGAATAAGGTGGAATCGTCGAATTGGTGGTCTGGGGTGACATCGGCTATTGCTTGCAATAGGGTCTGTAAGTCTCGTTAGATTTTGAAACTTCCGGGTACAATTTTTGTACCCGGAAGTTGCATTTTTCACGACAATATATGACGTACCAAACCAAAAATTGAACGTCATAATACAAAAACGTCATATTTTGGCGGGAAACGTTTTCGAATTTCAAATTTATCGTGAAATCTCGGTGTCACATGACGAGACTTACAGACCCAATTGCATATCTAGTTTCTTTTTTCTTTTGTCTTTGTTCAGTTGTAACATTGTTTTGTTTTTTGTTTTGTCTTTTTTTAACCAAAACGTTATGATGGTGAGTACATACACTCTGTATGGAGCCTCTTATTTGTTTGTTTCACCGATTATACATCGCCTAGTAAGAAGATGAGAAGCATTTCTTTTTCCATCGTCAAAAATGATTCATTTACAATGTATAAGAAACTGTTTATCCAAATTAAAAATACCCAACCCGAAATTTATTGAAAACAACACTACTCAATTTCTGGAAAATCTCTTATCATTTTACTGTCTGAATGTGGACTTTAATAACGATGCATAATTTTGTTTGTTCGACACATAAAATGTTAATTGTTTAATTGTTTGTTTATTGTATCTGCTGTCAATCCATTAGGCTAAAAAAATAAGCATGAATGAAGATTTTTTAGTAAGCTCCTAAATTATCCATTTGTTATATTCTTCTTCCTCCGAGCGTTCCGTTCGGAGAAGAGAATAGCATGCAGAGTGAGGTAGAATAATCCGTGTCAACGTCGCTGTAATCTTGAAGGATGTCGCCAAGACTATTCAGCTGTTTATTTACAAGCCAAATAACCAAGTATATTTAATTAAGCTGTATAATTTGTTGATTTCATTGCAAGCACGTAATTCATATTTATGAAATTAACAATTATAACAATATTGTGTTAACATCCTACATTTCCATAAATAAGCATTCTATATTCACAATATTCTCTTTAGTTTATATCTCTGCAAATTCGGTCTTATCAATATGTCAAATTATTGTTCAAAATATGGACCCAAATTACCTTGTTAATGGGGGAAATGTTTTGACTTATGGACAATACAATTATAAAGTTGAATATTAACGGACACTGTGGGTCGATTTATGGCCAATATGGATTTCTTATTGTCAAAGAAATGAGTAATTTATCAACTTAAGAATTCATCTCGCATGTTGTTTATTCATACCTCATATGATATCAAATGTTATTAACCTAGCCCATTTCCACAGCCAGGCAATAATCTGTGATTGGGAATATTAATGCGTTGATAATACATTCCATCATACAGAATTATATTAAAATGATACCCATTTGAATTTCATAAGTTTATTAGTATAAACCAATGTTTGAATATAATTATACGGGTCATTATAACAGTTTTATTTCATTTTCTCCAATACCGTGAGAATACAGCCAAGTATACTTTAATTTCTCAATTGTTACTCGGATTTCTCTTGGTATGATTTTCATTACAAAAATCATAAAATGTTTGTTATAAAAGTATGCGACAAAAATTCAATCCTCTTGCTTGTGTGGTCGTATAACATGGAATTTAATATACTCATAAACGAACATATTTTGTACAGCATGAGTGCGAATGTATATTTCTTTCTCATAAACAAAACGTGGGGGGTAGTTTATTTGATTCAAGACTAGGTCAAACAAAATGCAATAATATAGCCAATTTTTGTTTTTCCTTACTGAGCTTTACATGAGAAAAAATATCAAATGCTCTTATTGAAAATAGTTACATTTTCTCATGGACTTTTACGCCAAATAATGCGCTCAAATAATGTTATCTACTGCATGACTTAGGCTGATCATAACATCTCCCCGTCATTATGTTGCCGAATATTTGGCCATTCATGTCTCAGTCACCCATGCAGTCCCGTGCATGCAGTTATCAAAGTCATACTACACATTCTTATGAAGAAAATTACATTTTCTGATTGGTACTAACTCGGCTCATGCTAATATTCTAAAGTTAGTCAATTTCTTTGGTGCATTGCATGTTTTACCTTTCATCTTTGATGTTTGTTTCATATTCCAGAATGCACACTTATACACGTGAGTTGCTCGCAATTGCTCTCTCCTTATTTTACAGTAATGTCGAAATCTTCTTCTTTTTTTTCCTCAGCGTCATTTTGACAGTGAGCCTTGATTCGATGAGCAGTTTTTGATACACTTATACAGCGGGAAATCTACTGGTATAAAATTATCTCCCATCTAGAAAACCTCTTCTGTGATTATAAGATTTTCGATGAAAATAAGAGCATGGCGACGAAAGTAAACAACCGACAAATTGTTAAAGATTAAAAAAAGAAACAGACGAATACAATATTTAGTTCAAACGTCATTCAATTACCAGACCTTTGCTCTGTAGGGAAAAATGATTAAACTTGTCCATAAGAAGGATTGATACGAGAATTTCTTAAATAATCAACTGTCGTGAAAAAAATATTCAATTGACAGACTGGTCAAAATCAATTGCTATCGGGTTTTAAAATGTACCCTGACAAAATTTTATGTACAGATAGATTTTTTAACATACATCATTTATAGACCACTTTAGTGACGATTACTGCGTAAGAAACGATGTCATCAAAAAGGTCTTTCGTTGTTGCTAAGAAAATTATGTTGTCCTGAAACAGCACCATTTTTTATACCCGGTAATCATCATCACAAGATTTCATTGGTTCAATGGTCAAGTCTACGTATCGATCAGGAAAAAGAGGCGTGTCTTCATTGAAAGAAACCACGTGTAAGAGTGAGTAGTAATCGATTTTGTAAACAAAAATGGAAAGTGAAACAGCGAAATATCGTCTCTTTCTTTAATTTATTGTATCTGAACCTCTACATGTACCCTGCCGAAAATCGGCACATGAAAAGATGATTATTTAAAGAAAAAGCATATTTTTTCTGGTCAATGTCAGGCTATAAGAAACGGTACGATCCACAAGTCTCTATAAGAGGAAAATTATCAAAAATATCATTTTTCTTCTAAAATATGCAAAGTACATTCAATCAAAAACTTTTTGTCATTTGTATATATAGAAGTCTGTCATATGCACATGAAAAAGTAGAATATTTTACATTTTTAATAACTTTTAAAGCACCTAACAACAGACCTAAACAATGTAATCCACTTTTTTATCTTTTCTAAACGAGAGTTCACATTCTTTTGTTTAAATACCACTGGATATTGGACTGTATAGTTTATAAGCACAGTGCATGCCAAAATATATTAGAGTTATTTCCCCTTTTTATGTCGAATTTCGAAACTCCTGAACTTGATTTTTCATCTTCCCAAGTCAGGTGTTCCGCTGAGTCTGCGTACGTTCCATTGAAGGAACAGACGTGGATTTAGAACACCTGACATGGTAGGGCATCTTTGTACCTTTATTTAGTAGGCATACACGTATGCGCAGTATGTTGCAAAGCTACGCAGCATCTGTATGCAGCGGCAAACAATCTTGATAATATTTTTTGATGACTATGGAAATTTTTATGATTATATTAAAAATGTCAAAGAGTCAGGCTATAATCTTTGTTTACCTGCTTTCTGTAAAGATATAGCTTAATACCATAAAACGTAATTACATCACCTCTTTTGCTTTGAAAAGAATGATTTTTTGATGTATGGATAAAGGATATTAAATATCGTATTTATTACCAGTAATAAATTTATACTAATAATTATGCATCATAAACATGTAAATAAAAGGCCCGTTAGTGACAATCAAATACATATAATGTCATCTAAATAGAAGCGTTAATCCTTAGAAACCCTTGTATAAGGATTCTTATTTCACGACATTAATTTTAATAATTTTTAACTATAATAGCTAAATATGGTTCAAAATATCCCGAAGACAATGCAAAATGGTATGTTAAAATATAGACACGGAAATAACCAGAGTTAGGGCTTTGTAGTGTTTCATTGTGTTGGTATTAAGCTAAACATTATCAATATTCTGACTGCATGGCTCATTTCGTAGTTCATTCCTTTCTCGACAAAAGTGCAGTCAATGACAGAAACGTAACTACAGTCTTTACCATTAAAATGCAAAGACCTGAATAATAAATTTGCCTTGACCACGAGTGAAGTTCGATACACTCTAGCATTTTAACCTTCAGTTTTCCATGAAGCGTGTAAAATCCTATTCCCCCTTTCGAATTCACTACACGTGAATTCAGTCTGGTTGTCCATGTTTCTGTTCTTCTCTCCGTACGTCCGTTACAAATTTTGAACTATTTTGCAGTAGTCGTTGTCTTCTTTGGGTGTACTGTTTTTTTCAAGGGGGGAGATAATTAAAGTTTGACTTTAATTTCCTGCTCCTTTTTTCTCAATGTCGAATCATTAAAGTCGCATTTCGATACATGTATAACCTATTTACTTATATCTTATACAAATCTCGAGTCATTCCTTTATTGCTTGGGAGGTTCTATTCAGTATTATTGGTGTTCCTGTAGGCCTTTTCGAAAACTCACTTGTCCCCAATTCGATTTCGACATTTAAATACAATAAAGCAGTTCCGGTTATCAAGCCAACATCTGATCTATATGACTGTGCACGATTTCACACTTCTACGTTACTACAATTACAACATCATGTCCTGGAAAAGTTATGTCTTAGTCATTACTCATGTTGTCGGACCGTATAAGATTAAGATTAAGATTGTTTATTCCAATTAATGGTCCCACAATGAGCATATGAATTTCATACAATGTTGTCGGACCATATACGGATGGTGATAACCGCGGAAGCAAAGGGTGTTCGTACATTTACTTGACCGGGGAGAGTTGATAACAACACTGAATGGAAAGGGCTATATTATTGGTGTTTTCTATCATGTACGTATCCATACTATAAATAGGTAAAATATCCTGACATTTACATCCGAAGACTATGCTTACTATTTCACAGGAGGCGATGATATTCGTTGTTACGGTTTCAGGGTGATAGTTGCTGTGATGGTGATCTTGCAAATATTTTCTCCTGTATTTTCTCTTTTCGAGTTACTTATGTTGGTCTTGACTATGTTCGTTGCTTTCTAAAAAAGAAAAACAAACAAAAAAAAAACAAAAAACAAAAAAAAACAATAACAAAAAAAAAACAAAAAACAAAAAACAAAAAACAAAAAATAAACAACAAAAAACAAAAACAAAAATGAACACACACAAAAAATGAAGAAAAAAAAATTAAAAAAAAAACAAAGCACCAAAAAAGGAAGGAAAATAATGACTTTGGCACCTTATGAATGGACGAATGAATAGCTTAAATCATAACTAAAGGAAACGGACATGCATGCGACAGCATGAAGAACTACAGCAGGAGCCAGAAGTGATTAATACTGATTTTTGAAAGGTTTCAATAAAAATGTTGTTATATATCTAAGTGTTGTAAAAAAATAATAAATAGATAAATTAAAAGGTCAATTGTTCAGAGAACAATTGCAAGGTCTTTCACCAGTTTTCACCACGATTACATGTTAGAGTTTGTTTTTGTTTTCTATTTTGGCAAAAAGTGATCTAAACAAAGTTTTTTGACCAACCATAAATGTAGATCTTAATGAGAGAAGTATTTTTGCAACATAATGTTTTCATAAATCTTTTATGGTTTCTGAGATATCACGATAACATAATTTCAAATGGCCACCATTTTCAAAATGGCGGACGAAATTTTTTTTTTGACCAACCATAAATGAAGATCTTAGTGAGAGGAGTATTTGTGCAACACAATGTTTTCATAAATTTTTTATCGTTTCCGTGATATCACGATAACAAAATTTCAAATGGCGGCCATTTTCAAAATGGCGGACGAAAATTTTTTTTTGACTAACCAGAAATGTAGATCTTTATGAGAGGAGAATTTTTGCAACACAATGTTTTCATAAATTTTTTATCGTTTCTGAGATATCGCGATAACAAAATTTCGAATGGTGGCCATTTTGAAAATGGCAGACGAAAATTTGTTTTTGACCATCCAGAAATGTAGATCCTTATGAGAGGAGTATTTTTGCAACACAATGTTTTCATAAATTGTTTATCGTTTCCGAGATATAGCCATAACAAAATTTCGAATGGCGGCCATTTTGAAAATGGAGGACGAAAATTTTTTTTTGACCAACCAGAAATTTAGATCTTTATGAGAGAAGTATTTTTGCAACACAATGTTTTCATAATTTTTTTATCGTTTCTGTGATATTGCGATAACAAAATTTCGAATGGCGGCCATTTTGAAAATGGCGGACGAAAATTTTTTTTTGACCAACCAGAAATGTAGATCTTTATGAGAGGAGTATTTTTGCAACACAATGTTTTCATAAATTTTTTATCGTTTCCGAGATATCGCGATAACAAAATTTCGAATGGCGGCCATTTTGAAAATGGCGGACGAAAATTTGTTTTTGACCAACCAGAAATGTAGATCCTAATGAGAGGAGTATTTTTGCAACACTATGTTTTCATAAATTGTTTATCGTTTCCGAGATATAGCGATAACAAAATTTCGAATGGCGGCCATTT
>MJUU01025347.1:13341-33422 GCA_002080025.1 Modiolus philippinarum
ATTCCCCGTGGTAGAGATGTATGCTCTTTATTTTTCTTAGATATGGTGTACTTGTACACGAGATAATATCTAATATGTACACTTTGATCAAATACTGTTAGCTAAATTTATGTAAATTCTAAAACCTAAGGATTAACTCCCTCCATCGTGGTTCTGTCCTAAGCTATATTTGATATTGCTGATTGTTCGGGTTTCGTTTGGTTTTATGCATTTTAAATATTTTTTGAAATTATGGATTTCCTTTGTTTGGGTTCTGGTGCTGCTGGTGAGGAATTAATTTCCGAGATGGCGATACAGCTCATAAAAACTATTGCAGTTGGAGTTAACATATGTGTTATGGTCTCATGTTCATTTACTCCATATCTTTTTGTAAAATATTAAATACAGGAGTTTGTCTTTTATTGCAGTGTGGAGTTGGTAAAACAATTCCCCGTGGTAGAGATGTATGCTCTTTATTTTTCTTAGATATGGTGTACTTGTACATGAGATAATATCTCATGTGTACACTTTGATCAATTACTATTATCTAAATTTATGTAAATTCTAAAACCTAAGGATTAACTCCCTCCATCCTGGTTCTGTCTTAAGCTATATTTGATATTGCTGATTGTTCGGGTTTCGTTTGGTTCTAAGCATTTTAAACATTTTTTGAAATTATGGATTTCCTTTGTTTGGGTTCTGGTGCTGCTGGTGAGGAATCAATTTCCGAGATGGCTATACAGCTCATGAAAACTATTCCAGTTGGAGTTTACATATGTGTAATGGTCTCATGTTCGTTTACTCCATATCCTTTTGTAAAATATTAAATACAGGAGTTTGTCTTTTATTGCAGTGAGGAGTTGGTAAAACTATTCCCCGTGGTAGAGATATATGCTCTTTATTTTTCTTAGATATGGTGTACTTGTACATGAAATAATATCTCATGTGTACACTTTGATCAATTACTATTATCTAAATTTATGTAAATTCTAAAACCTAAGGATTAACTCCCTCCATCGTGGTTCTGTCCTATGCTATATTTGATATTGCTAATTGTTCGGGTTTCGTTTGGTTTTATGCATTTTAAACATTTTTTGAAATTATGGATTTCCTTTGTTTGGGTTCTGGTGCTGCTGGTGAGGAATTAATTTCCAAGATGGCCATACAGCTCATGAAAACTATTGCAGTTGGAGTTAACATATGTGTTATATGGTCTCATGTTCATTTACTCCATATCCTTTTGTAAAATATCAAAAGATTCTTTTTCTCTTGTGCAATAATGAAAAAAATCAGAAACAAATGTTTGGTCGCTGATTTGTTCCAATTCAAAGAAAAACGTCTACACATTATCACGATGTAGCACCTGTTGGTATGCTTAGTTATTTATATGATACCGTACTGATTTGAAAGTAACCACAAAAGACATTACCACAAAAAATTGTTATATTTATCACAAGAAAAAAATTATCACCACTCTTAACAATTGAATACGATTCGCTGTGGGCTCGTTTCTATAATGAAACATAGCTAACTTGATTTAAAATTGCATTCAGTTTTACTCATGGAAGTCATTATTTTCTAATGGGCTATGAATAGGTCTTATTTTTAGATTTATCTTTTGATAGTTTCAATGAATTTTAATGTATACAAAGAAGTCGACACGGCACGCTAAATTTTAAATTTTTTTGTAAATTTTAACTTTTGTCAATTTTGTTGAAAACTAAGGAGTATCTCCATCATGCAAAGCCCCTCTGTCCTTGGCTGATTAAGGCCTAACATATGGATTTAATTGGTTATTTGTTCTCAATCAGTTTTTAAACATCTTTGATTTTATGGTCTTCCAAACGTTTAGATGATATTCGCACTGAAGAGACATAAGTTGTCGAAATGCACATATGCAGAAACTTAATTCACAGTAACTTCGGTATTTAGTTATTTCTTACCACTGGGTCGATGCTGATGGACTGTTAGTCCCCGAGGGTATTCACCAGCCCAGTAGTCAATACTTCGGTGCTAACCCCAGAGCCAATTCTAACTGGAACCTTATAATATCTAAATTTTTGTAAATAATTGAAAACCAAGGAGTATCTCCCACCTGCAAAGCTCTGTCCTTAGCTGATTTTGGCTTTACGTTTAGAGTGTATTGGTTATTTGTTTATGGTCTTCCAAACGTTTAGATGTTATTCGCACTGAAGAGACATAAGTTGTCGAAATGCACATATGCAGAAACTTAATTCACAGTAACTTCGGTATTTAGTTATTTGTTACCACTGGGTCGATGCTGATGGACTGTTAGTCCCCGAGGGTATTCACCAGCCCAGTAGTCAATACTTCGGTGCTGACCCCAGAGCCAATTCTAACTGGAACCTTATAATATCTAAATTTTTGTAAATAATTGAAAACCAAGGAGTATCTCCCACCTGCAAAGCTCTGTCCTTAGCTGATTTTGGCTTTACGTTTAGAGTGTGTTGGTTATTTGTTTTCTCTTAGTTTTTTTTAACATCTTTGATTTAATGGTCTTCCAATCCTTTAGATTTTATCTGCACTGAAGAGACATAAGATGACGAAATGCGAATATGCAGAAACTAAATTCACATGAAAAAGAAAGGAAATGGGGTAAATGTCAAGGAGACAACATCCCATATCTAGGTTAAAACGACAAAAAACAAAACATCACAGAAACTTCAACATTAGTTATTTAATCTGCACTAAAACGTCATAAGTTGTTTAAAACTGCTTCCTGCAGAACAAAGAACAAAATTTGTCTGCGGTTTCGAAATCTCTTTGACTTCCTACAAATCTCAAAATGCCTCTGCTTGTGGACTTTTCATCCGTGAGGGTATTGCTAGGTGAGGCAACGACCTTTTATACCGGCCCAAAAAGGGACTCCCTAATTAAACTGAAGACAATTATTTAGATTGCTATTAATCCCCTTGTTACACTGTATAGGGGTCATTATGAATAAACACGATCATCTAAACTGTTATGACACCACAATATTTCTTTTGGTAAATATCACAGTTAAAAATGGAGAATAAATCACATGTGTAATAACTTTGTACTTCACCTTGCCATAGCCCTCTGTAAAAATAGAATTTACATTATGTATATGAAATTCACTATGGGATAAGTCTTAAAAGAACCATAACCAGGACACCAGGAAAGAAACTGAAAAGTAAAACAAAAATATTGTCATTTTTGATCGACAATTGAAGACTTTCTAAACTGACCTGAAAACAAAATCTTCTTTTCGGACCTCTGTTCTAGATTTGATCAGATTTATTATGCATTACAATGTATCATATAATTTATCCATGAATAAACTAGTAAAGGGATATGGAGTAACTGTACATGGGACAAAATCCCTATAAATATATGGTAAGATTAAGCAAATGGAGCAACGCTTTTATTGTTGTTCTTTATTTTGAAGTCACAACGAGGCCTTCCATAAACAGCAAACACTCTTACCTCATAGTAAGTTCAAGACGGCCCAAGTTTAGCTGAATTCACCCGCTAAACGTTGCCCGACAAAGGAACCAATAGACAATACAAAATATGAACGATTACAGGGCACTCATCGAGTGAGACAACTCGGCAATTAAAATTCAGAAATGTTGGCAATATACATAGCCAGAAAAATGGTTTGCTTTTCAAAAAAAAAGTTAAATGTTGATAGTGCATTCATATTAGAAATTTTCACATGAACAACACTACACCATCACTGACACAATAAATAAACATATAATACACCTCAAGCACGGGGAATCTTTACGGACTCCATACTGCACGAGAGACAAACTCCACCATGTCTTAGAGATAAACGTAATACATGCATTCGTCTTAATTACGTATTAAAGGCCGACATGTACCATTGAAGATTAAGAAGCAACAAACATGTTGATTCACACCATCTAGTTGACTTTCCCGACAGTATGTCAGTTACGATGCCACTGCTGGTGGACTGTTAGTCCCCGAGGGTATTCACCAACCCAGTAGCTATTACTTAGGTGCTGGCCCGAAAACCGGTCTGCACTGAAAAGACATAAGTTGTCGAAATGCGCATATGCAGAAACTAAATTCACAGTAACTTCGGTATTTTATCCTTTAAAGATATAAGTACAAAATGCATGCAGGAAAAGCTATTGAATCATGGGCCATTATAAAAAAAAACAAAACAAAAAAACCTCACGGTAACTCTAATTCGTAAGTCTATATGAATTGAAAGAGACTTTACTGTAAGGTATTTGACTTTGTTTAGGAGGAGATAACTCCCTTTTATATGAAGTTACTAGTAAAACACAAAATTTATAAAATTTTTAATTAATAAAATTAAAATATCTATCTCATCACAAAACTACACTCTTTTAATAAAACACTTCATAATGCATGTACTAAAATATCCAGGTTTTGAATGATATCTTAGAAATATTAGAATAAATGAAAGTGTGATATTTGGCAAGGGAAGTAATTCTTTTAACTTGACGATCAGCATTGAGCAATATTATAACATTTTATGCAATTTTTCCAACATTGTAAAAGAAATGATGAGGAGAATTTTTATATAATTTTGACATATTTCATGTGTAGAGGATCATTTATTTCTCAGATTTTGATGAAAATTGAATGATAGGATGTCTGTTAAGAAAACAATAGATTAAGCTCTGTTTTCAGCAGTGTTTTGACAGTGTAATTTATTTTGTTCTGCAAATCAACACTTTATGCATGTTTTCGATACTTATTATCTGATATTTCGGTCTAAAAATTTTTTTGAAGCAATTTAGCAATTTATGGCTAATTTATAAAGAGATTCTTATTTATATACAGTAGAATATGCCTTATGGTGATTTCTGAATATAAATTCAAGACTCCTAAGATAGGGGTGTTTCTGCAACCTGTAAATAAAAAATCTTACGGTAAAACTTTTCAAGTTTTTTTTTGAAGTATATTAGTACATAAGTAATTCATACTGCAAATTTAGAATTGAATTTGTGGAAAATTTTGGGGTTACCCCGGGTATAACCCTAAGGTTAATGTGGCCAGCAGTCACATTATCAAATTAAAAAAATGGCGGGAAAAAATTCAAACTACTCAGAATGAAATGGAATTTGACAGGAAGGTTACTTAGCATATGTAGAAACGAGAATTGGTCTTAAAAATATAAAAATGGCGACTGTTGATATGAAACAAAAAATGGCGGGAAAGATTCAAATGCAGTATAAAAACCGAAAATATACGTGGCCCATAAACATATTATATATATATATGTGTGTGTAAATTATTTTATGATAAATAGTTTTGGGACAAAAGTTAAAACTACATTTTTGGATGATTGCGTACTTCATCCAGAATTGCTGCATCAACTGCAAGGAGACATTGATCAAATTCATTGTACTGTCTAAATATTCGAAATAATAAAAACGCTGATTATCAAATAACGCAATGTGAACTATGTTACAATGTATCCAAATCCGGATTCAGTTTCGGTTTCCACGATGAATAGTGCAAATGACTAATATTCAAATACAGTATTGATGCATCCCTTCTCATGTGTCTAAAAATAACACTCAAAGTGAATCCAACCAAACAGGACGTTACTTTCGGTGTTGTATCAGTGGTATTAATAACATAGAAAGGTCCTAAAGTAAAACAAAACCTCAAGTCAAAACTAATTAATTGAAAAAAATAAATGATTTACACTCTTATTTTGTCTAGTTTTGTCTCAAAATCTATGAAAAAGTTCATTTACATTGCAAGTCCAGACGAAAACTATTAATTACAACGATTGTTTATGTAATTTAAGGTTTCTCAGTACAAATATGAAAAATGCCTGCTTATTAAATGAACGCCTTTTCTCGGAACGAGAAATCTTTTTGTCCAAGGTTATTTTATTGTTACTCTATTAAAACCGATCAATTAAAATCAATCATCAAAAAGTACATTTTATTGTGTCGACATTTTGTTTTACAATTATTTTCAAATTCAAAAATTTACTCCACACAAAAAATTTAAATCAAACTCACTCTAACACCGAAGGTAGTGCAAGAGTAGAACATCTCAGACATACCAGTAGGAAAATTCTGCCCGAGAACATTGTTGGAATTTTTGTCTTGCTTTCCCATTGATATATCATTTTGATATTTTTTAAGTGTTTCTCTACAATAAAATAAAATTGACACCATTGATCTAATAACTTAATTCGTTTGTCCAGTCATGAACTTTTTTTCTTCGATGCATAAACGAGTGGAATATATAAATAAAATAGATCTATACCTTTTATGAACAGTTTCCATGCACATGATATAAAAGGAAAACCCCATTTTTTATCAAAGCTTCAACACATATTCTGGTGTCCATAACACGAAAATTTGTATTTGGTAGTCTGTATTTTTTTTCGTGAAATGTTTTACAGTATCCATTATTCGTAGAAGGTTGATTGTGACTATCAACCAAATGTTTTCTTTCTTCAAAAATGTAGGTGCAGATACAAGCATCTTGACGATCTTGCTTTGTCAAGAACAACACCGGTTTTCAAACAACAAATCCATCGATGATGACAGCATTAACATATGCATACTGCAATTCCTAACATTAAAGTAATATGAATTAGTGGGATGATATTACAGAAGACAATGGGCATTCTAATGGGTATTTATTGTAGAACACTACTTTAAGGCGAGTTAATACAAAACTTTTCCCTGTAAAAAAGACATACGTTTATTTTAATATATGTTGATGTAAGGCATTATATCTCTCTTACTCTGGCAAACCAGGTTAACCCACTGTTTCTTATGAAACGCATGTTTCAAATAAGGACAACAATGGCGGTAGAATACCGAAGGAACAAATTAAAGGAGTGAAATTTACAAAAATCGAAGTCCAAAAACGAGAACACAGACAACAATGACTTTAGACACAGAAAACAATGACGTTAGACAGATCCAAAGCACAGAAACAGAAATCACAACATTCAAAACAAAGGCACATACAGTGTGAACTCCAGTCAAACTGAGTGTGACATCAGGTGCTCCAGATGGGTACGAATGTCCTGCTCTGTTAATAGCACCCGTCACACTGTGAGTGAGTCAATCCAGGAAAATGTCAAAGTCGGTAGTCAAATCCGGGAAGACGTTAATCTAGCTGAAAATGTCCACTTTCAATTTGGATACTGACACGTCATATCTTTCAATGATGTTATGGCGACGGCCATAGAATTTCTTGGGGGTGAAATTAACATAGGTTGAACAAATCCCTGACTAAGCAGCTTTTGGGACAGTGTTTTTGCTCTATTCAAAAAATCACTGTACAAACTACACGCTCGACAGTAACGAATCAACTGAAATGTACACTCCATAGGCTGGAGAGGTAGGTATATTGCTGCTTAGAAATGGAAAGTTCACAATTGGGAAATTAAAATCATTACGCTTGTCATATGGCTTAGATTTCAAACGTCCATCTTCGTCAATATACAATGAAAGATCTAGGTACGAAGCAGGAGTAGGTGTTTCAGTTGTTTCTTTAATTTCAAGCTCATTGGGATAGATCTGATGTAATTACTCCTTAAATTTAGGATTATTAAGAGAAAGTACATCGACTAAGTAGCGGAAGCTGAAATTAAAGGACTGGGCTAATTGTTTTTGTTTTCTTTAAATAATCCCTTGTAAAAACTTGGCCTCGTACGAGTAAAGGAAAAGGTCAGCTAAAAGCGGCACACAGTTCCCATAGGAATCCCTATTGTCTGTTGGAAAACACGACCTCCGAATTCGACAAAAATATTGTCGATCAAAAATTCTAACATTTTGATTACGTCAGTCTCGGTGTACTTCTTGTTCGAATCAGTGTGGTTCTTAACAAAATATGTCTTGTCTTTCCCTATAACTAAATAGGTGTATCTGCGTTCTCCATTTTTAGTGCAGAAACGTTGATATATTAAATCTGCAATTACTGTTTTCAGTTTATGGTGTGGTAAGGTTGTATAAAGAGTAGAAAAGTCAAAAGTTTGAGTACTATGGCAATGGGTTAGACTGGTTGTGGATATCTGTTCAAGGAGATCTTTGCGGTTTACAATTATCCGGTGGTACCTCTTCTACACTCCACTTTGTTTCAAAACTTGCACCTCCATCATCTTAGACAAAAGTAAATTTGAAAGAATAAAAAAAAATGACAATAATAAGGAAAACATGCAGATAAATCAATTAATATTTTTCATTTCTTCATTTCAAATTTTTGCATTTTGATACATCATGTATCTATCAATGACACACATAATTCTGATAGGATCACACAAACACATATACAAATGTATTATAAAAGCAATGACATTACAGTGGTGTAGAAATTTTATAGGTAGAATTTCATGCATATAAAGCTCTGTTCTTTGTCGATATTGGGTCTGTAAATCTTGTCATGTGACACCCGAGATTTCACGATAAAATTGAAATTTGAAAATGTTTCCCGCCCAAAAATGACGTTTAAATTTTTGTAAGGAACGTCATATATTATGATGCAAAATGTAACTTCCGTTTATAAGAACCGTACTCGGAAAATTCAGCGAGACTTTTTTCGTGACTTTTAGACCTCTACTTCCTCTGTCATGGTTTGATTTTCAGTCTTCCAAATGTTTGATTGTTTTCTGCAAAAGCTAATGACAAATTAATCCTAACATGGTTATTGCGCGACAGCAAGTAAGGGCATTGCGCATAAACCGTCGCTAGTGGCCGTCTTGAACTTATTATGAGGTGTAAATGTTCGCGCATTGTTGTAGGT
Organism: Modiolus philippinarum; assembly: GCA_002080025.1. Taxonomy (NCBI): domain Eukaryota; kingdom Metazoa; phylum Mollusca; class Bivalvia; order Mytilida; family Modiolidae; genus Modiolus; species Modiolus philippinarum. The sequence goes on from MJUU01025347.1 coordinate 22,084, forward strand.
CTGTTGGTGACTTCAAGATGGGGAACACAAAAATAAAAGCCTTGTTGCAGGTGAGTAATTTTGCCATGTAATTGTATGGATTTTGTCCCATGTACATTTATTCCATATCCTTTAAATTGCTCGTTTAAAAAAACAACAACTTTTGCAGAGGAACACCAATTTTAATTAGTCAAATTACTTTCACTTGATTACCCATCAAAATAACATTTTATTTCACTTTTGACACTTCTCTAACTTAATACTCTGTTAGAACTTTGATGCTTTCTCTGCATCAAAATTTTGCATCACAAATTAGACTCGACAATTAATAGATTTTTTTTTTAAAAATATTTATTTTGCATGTATAGATAGATGTCATAGTGAAAACATTCTGTTTGTACTCTTTGATTAAAAAAAAGACATTTCGCGTACAGAGAATTTATCAAATTATTAACAGTAAAACTGGAGTATCACGTTTATATGATGGAAAATTCCAAAATTGAAATAACACATATTCTTGTTAATTTAAATAACAATAATATACTGTAATTTATTTATTGTTCGATAAACCGTAATTATCAATTGGAGTAAAGTGATGGTTATAAAATAAAGTTTTTTTGTTTATAAGGGGACGACCATTTGATTTTCAAGGGGGGGGGGGCTTCGGCAATTTTGCCTGGAAAAATTATTTATTTTCACGAAAATATCGATCGAACTATTTATTTCCACCATCAAATTATTTATTTACATTTGCAACCAAAAAAATTATTCTTCGACTCAAATTCAAATTATTTAATTCACAACAAGTAGGATAAAATTATTTATGTTTACTGTTACAAGGATTAAATTATCTATTTACAAAATCGCCAAAGCCCTCCCCCTCCCCAGAAAATCAAATGGTCGTCCCCTAAGATACTAATTTTATAAAATATCCAAATTTGGTAGTGATATGCACGTTATAATTGATCACTGACGTGCTGTACAGGGAATTTTCCCTCGAGTGTAGGATTGGGCAATACAAATGGTTAATGGGTTCCTTTTAAAAAATATGTAAAATTAAAACAAAAACAAAAATAATTTAAACAGTAAACATGCTAGTTTTTACAAGTCATCGTTCAGAAAAATTAAAATTTATAACCCTCAAAAATATCAAAAATCCCAGGTAAAACATCTGTTAACTGTTGTAATCGTAACAACTACTGTGACGTAACAATGATTACACGTAATATTTCCTCGCGGGCATGTTGACAAATAAAGTATCACCTGGACGCTTGTTCAACATCACATAAATTCTTGTACACAGAAATCAGTCATGCACTTCGACCTACACAACAATAGTAATATATATAGTGTATTCTTGTAACCAAGAGATATTACCAAATTGGACGTCGTTGACAAAGGTAAGTAGTCTTATAACCGTAAAATATTTATAAACGAAGTCGAAGATTTTCTTTGACTTTTTACCATTTACACATAAATGTAATACAGAGTTTTAAAATATACTTCATATAAAATAAATAACTGCGATTTTATTTAACTTTGACTTTGAAGTACGTTGCAGTAAGATTTATACACAAATAATATAAAACTTGAAATAATACAATCTCCTTTTTTCAATTTTTTTTCGACACTAAACTGTACATTTTCTACTTTCTTTCATTTGATTATACATTTGTATGCTTCGAAAGATGAGAAAAACTAAGATATAGAAAGACTAAAAACGAATATTTTTTAACATTCTTACTTAAAGTAGACGAATCCTTGAAAGACTATCATGCTTTCATGAAATAACACATATTGTTGCTAAATTTGTGCTGGGATTACAGCTTATGTGGTTGTTTTAGCAAATAGTTCCAAAACTAACAGCTCATAAATTTAAATCATCAAATCTAATATTTTTTCTGTAATGTAAACCTCATTTTATTTAATTAGAATATATATGTTTACCATACTTCCATGCATTTGTAGCTGACCAGCACGTATAGACAATGACAGTTACATCTGCTGTATCAACTTGGAGCCTGAGGTCATGGTCAACTCCTTTATTGAAAAGGAAGAAGAAAAACGTGAGTAAAGAAACCGTTCCTGTACCAAAAAAGAAAGAATCATCAGATTCGTCAATAGGTTCAATAGATAAAGTAGACTCAGAAGGTCGGAGTTTGCTGTTTTATGCGGCAGCCTTTGGAACAGTCGAAGTTGGTGATCAGTTATTAAAATCTGGATGTGACCCGAATGTTCAAGATATCCATGGTGACACTGCACTTCATGAAGCTGTATTAAATGGACATATTAAAATAGTGCGATTGCTGTTAAAAAAAGGTTTGCTGAACTTTTTTTTCTCAATATCACCATATTCATACGCATTCATATTTTACTAAAAGTACATTCATCGATTTTTATTAAAAAAGATTTCAAGAATGATAAGTGTTGCCAGGCAAACAACCAATCAATTCATGGATACATTCTTGCACACCTCTGAAAAAAAATGTTCATAGAAATGCTTCATGTTCATCAAAATGTAAGAATTACTCATTTGTGTGTTTTGTTATACATATAAGACTATAGTTTTGTTCAGTATTTTATAAGGAACGAAAAGAACCTCTTGAGGGGAGACAATTATCCGCTTTGTACATGGTTTATAAAAAAAAAACAAACTTATAATGTATTCGAAATACTATGGATGTCAATCGATGTACATACATGAAAAAAAATGACTATTTTATTCCTATATGCTTCAGTGATAATTGTTAAATGGCTATAATAAAGTTTTTATCTTGTAAATAATCATTTTAATTCAGATGAACTAAATACATATATCGTCAGTTTTTAATTTTTTTTCCATATAACTTCAAAGGCTAAGAACAATTCAAATGATATATTTTCCAGCCATCAACTTGGATGTAAATGTCAAGAACGAACAAGGAGAAACACCATTAATGGTAGCTGTCCATCAAGACCAAATTGACATTGTCAAAACACTTCACAAATCCGGTAGGTAATCTATATTATACCTCTATATTGTGTAAGCAAGGTATTCACCAAGGTTATCCAATGTATCGTTGCTTTTGTACTGTTTGTACAGACATGCATATTAATTGTTTGTTAAACGATTAATTCCCAAAAAGTCAAAGGGCTAACAATGAATAATTTTCAATATGAAAAATGTACTTGATATATGTTGTGAAACCGGACAAAATCTTAATATAATGTAATAATTGAAATAATGACAAGTCATTTAGAAGGAAATGTCCACTTAAGTGCAAAGAATAGCACTTATTCTTTGCTGAAGAAAAGAAATAATAAAGCGGATCTAGTCAACATGTTTGTATTTAAAATACTGTAGTTCGCGTCATTTGGGAATTTTCGTATTTTTCTTTCTATGGAAATTTTGACTGTACCGCATGAACTTGTCTATATTGTTATCATTATTTTCAGTAATTTTGGTATTTAAATGGATGTATTGTGAAAAATGTTATTATTAATGTCACTATAGGTCTAAAAAAGAGTTTGAAAATAGGTAGACATAACAAATCTGTATGCTGCAACTTAGAAGCAATGCCCCTTTCAATCAACTTTTGACTAGTTAAATCCTGAGAGTAGGAGGAATGATCTATATCGTCAATAATTACAGTAACAATATTACTATGCTAACTACGCAGTTATAAAAATCACTTTTAACCAGAGGCCATATGTTAGTACCCGATAAATCATTGTGTCACTCACCAATTTCTAGGTCGTTATTGTCCCTTTAATACATCAACACATGTATAGAGGTGTCCATGAAGTTGTGTATTTGCGTCATATACAGTATAATAAATAATTAAGAATATCTTTTCACATTATTTTTATCCGAATCAAAATATTCGTCAAGTATTTTCCTATTCAATTTTGTTCTTGGCTTAATTGATAGTCCTCTATGTTTATTCACCTGGTCTGAATTACAGACTTAATAAACTTTCCTCAGATTTTTTTTAGTATTTTACACATGTAAATAATAAACATAATACAAATTGATATTGAAATATGCTTCTATATTACTATACATGCGTAAGATGTTCATGTATAGCATTTTATACAGTGTCAATGATTGCTTATTTGCTTTCTTGATATTGAAACCTCTGAAAATCGACAGTTGTGAACATTAAGATCTAAACCGTTGTCATTATTTTTAATTCATCATTTTATATATGGACCAATCGACTTTTGCATTTGCTGTCTGAAAACTATTCAGTTATGCTCTCAACGAAATGCAAGCATTTCATTTCCCGTATTTTTGTACCTATGATGAACACCAAGGCTTAGGCCCTTAATGCTTCTTTAATAATGAAGATGGTTTCAACATCCATAAATCAACAACAGTATTCTTTATTTTTTTCAATTTCGACTTAGTTTCATTTCTAGAATTTATCTACTGGTGTTTTTTGTAAATGTTTTGCTAAGGAAAGCTCAAATTTACAGAAAATGACTGTATGAAATCATATCATATCAAGATAATTGACAAAAATTTAAAATGTTGTTTCTTAAGTAATTAAGAAAGAATATATGTAAATTTTATATATTCATACATATGCATCCTATACCAGTAGTGATTAAAACTTATCATTATGCATTTATTCATGTCACAAATTTTATGCAGGTCTTTATTCCATTTTTACTATCATTTTACGTCATAGAAAGTATAACGGTGTTTCTAGGAAACATAAATCGTAGCGATATTTTTGTAAATAGTTTTAACTCCTCAGTACTACACAAGATAAATGAGGCTCAATTTTTCTTCCTCTTTCCAGTTTTATTACATTTTTTAATTTCTAAATGGTAATTAAAACAGCCGTGATCATATTAATTTATACAAATCTTGTACTAGTTTAGCCAGTCGAATTATTTTCACATTTACAATTTTAACACGTTAAAATGCGTTCAAATATTTTGAATACTCTATTTTCAACATAGGTTGTTGAAATTATTTGTCCCAAAAATTCTTTTAATTTTTACGAAGGCATGATTCGCCAGATGAATATTATTAGAGATGAAAATGGGGGAATCAATTAAATATTTCCATTTTTAAATCTGCTGGTGTTTAATGGAAAGAAATACATTCTTGAATATTTTCTTTTCCATTTAGTAATACATTGTCTGTTGATATGTGAAACACCAAATAGGATGTGTATCCGTTGAAATATGCAAATTCACGAAAGAAGAAAATGGGAAATGAACAAATAAAAGGATATAGAGTAAATATCTAGGAAAAATCCCTACAAATACATTGAAATATTAGCTGTACTGGCTGAAATCAAAAGTCCATTATTGATTTTTCATTTTAGCAATGACAAGTGGTATAGTTTGGATTCGTTTTGTATACTTAAATAAATCGTGTCCAGATTAAAATGAACAAGCTTCCTTTCTTACACATTCCTTAGAAATGGACACAAAATGACACATTTCTATATATGAGATACAAACTGAGGAATAATTTGTGATAAATACATGTTTTACCTCATCACTATTTATGAAAAAAATTCAATTGAAATATATGATAAATAGAGTCTAGGATGATGTTTATTTCGCTGAACTTGATTACTCTTTATTCAGGGGCCGACTCCGACCTGCCGTTGGGTGTGGGGTTTTCTCACCGTTCATTGAAGATCATATGGTGGCTTTGAGTTATTATTACTCCCCTTTGGGTCGTTGTCTCTTTAACGCATTCCCCGTTTCCCTTCTTTTTTCTATGATATGGTATTCGTCATATTATCATATCCCATTTCATTTCACAACTTAACCATTATTAACCCTTTGGCCATTGGGCTTATATGGATATGTACGAGAGAATCTGATATGATATCAAATAATATATATAAATATAATAATCTCTTTGTATTGATTGAAGGTATATAGAACTAGAGGCTCAGAGACTGAGCCTAAATCGCTCACCTGACAAAATGCTTCTATGCCATGCATGTCCAAAAACGATGTTTATTACCAAAGGGGTCTAATGTTTAGCTACGTTCTCCATTAGCACCCGTTTTTTTTCTGATCCTATTGAAATCAGTAATTATTTCAAAGGACCCTCTATACATTTAGTTAAATTTGCTTGAATAGTTTCAGAGAAGATGATCAAAAGGATGGTTTTCTCATACCAGGCGGGGCTCCAATGTTAAAACTATGTTCTGCACTAGCTGCCATGTTTTTTATCAGATCGGAATAAAATGAGCGATCTTTGTAAAGTACCTTCCAAAATGTGATTTTCCCCTAAGGTCCAAAGTTAAAATATGTTCCATGCTGGCAGCCATGTTTTTTGTCAGATCGGAAGGAAATGAGCAATCATTGTTAAGGATCTTTAGTACATCATTCTTGTAAAGCTTGGTTGTATTTGCTTAAGCCATTTCGGAGCAGAAGATGAAAATATGATTTTTACCATAGGGTCCAATGTTAAACCTAAGTTCTGCGCTGGCGCCCATGTTTTTTATCGGATCGGAAAGAAATGAGCAAGCTTTGTTAAGGACCTAAGCACATCATTCCTGTAAAGTTTGGTTTAATTTGCTTCAGTCGTTTCAGAGCAGTAGATGAAAATGTGATTTTCCCATAGGGTCCAATGTTAAACCATGTTCCGTGCTGGCAGCCATGTTTTTCATCGGATCGGAAAGAAATTAGCAATCTTTGTAAAAGACCTTCAATGCATCATTCCTGTAAAGTTTTGTTGAATTTGCTTCAGCGGTTTCAGAGGAAAAGATGAAAATGTGATTTTTCCCATAGGGTCCAATGTTAAACCTAAGTTCCGCGCTGGCGGCCATGTTTTTTATCGGATCAGAACAAAATGACTATTCTTAGTGAAGGACCTCTAGTATATCATTCCTGCAAAGTTTTGTTGAATTTGCTTCAGCAGTTTCAGAGGAAAAGATGAAAATGTGATTTTCCCATAGGGTCCAATGTTAAACCTAAGTTCCGCGCTGGCGGTCATGTTTTTTGTCGGATCGGAACAAAATGAGCAATCTTTGTAAAGGACCTTTAGTACATTATCCCTGTAAAGTTTGGTTGAATTTGCTTCAGTGGTTTCAGAGGAGAAGATGAAAATGTGAAAAGTTAAAAGACGACGGACGACGGACAATATAGCTAAAAATATAGAAATTGCATAAGTATTGAATTACAAGGACTTTAATTTCATGTTGTATTTATTCAGGTGCAAATATCCGTGAGACAGACAATCTTGGACGTACTGCTTTTTTGATTGCTGCTGAACAAGGATCAGAAAAATGCTGTAATTATTTGATGAAACATGGTGTTGATGTACACAAGAAAGATCATATAGGACACTCAGCATTATTTTATGCTCTCCATAGTACAGACCTTTCTGTGCCGTTGATCAAGCTAATTCTTAAATCAGGTAAGATATCTATTATTTGTTTTTTTAAAGTCAGATAGTGAAAATTAATTTACTGCAATCTTGTAATGTTGGCTGTCACTTAAGTTGTAGGAAAGTTCTGTGGTGCATAACTTACAGAATTACGTAAATGAAACATTAAATATTATTAAAAAAACTAAACTACACATCTGTTTTAATGTGTGACACTCTGTTCGTGGGAAACTGATGTTTTAAGAAAACTATAGTTCAACTTCCATTCTGACTTTCCTGTTTACTTCAAAACTTTGTTCTGGAAAACCAGTTTTATTCATATTGTTAAAACATTTTTACCCTGATATTCAAGCAATTTGCTGTGATGAATTAATGAAAAATGGAGGAAACAATTTTCTATACCTATTAATCAAAAATTTTCCATATATCACGTTTACTCCAGTTCAATTATCTTATTTCCTTTGTTCAATGCTGTGTCCTTAGGCGTTACTTTAAAACCCGTTGGATATTTTTTCCCTATCTGCCATTCATATGTTGTGATTTTTTGTCATCCAATTATTTGATATTTGCCTGAAATGAAATGATATAAATTGTCGAAAATGGATCTGTAAAACATCAAATTCACAGTAGCTATAGTACTATGCTGTCTGATATCATCTGATTTGAAATTTCTGTATGTTATTTTATGTCACAAATAAAGAAACAAGATCACAAGCCGTTTCATGCGTAATATATACGTGATAACTTAAATTTGAATTTGAAGCTTTTAACTGTTTCAAAATTGACAGGATGTTTGCTGTGTATCTTTATCATCATGTTGCTTTTGGTTTTTACAGCGAATAAAGGTTTTTTTAGACGTCTTCCAATCAAAATTAGCGTAAGAAGCAATTATTGAGCAATTAAATATGCTTCATATCCGAAAAGCTTGTCTGATGTACCAAAGTAGAGTCTAGATTTAATTTGACTTTAAGTTTTGTAACGGGAAAAGTTCTTAATTGACCTGAGCTTAGTACAATTATGTAGGTCTGGACAATACCATACAATACACTGAGTGTTTACTGCATCAAAGTCTATTTCCTTGTAATATGTTGGTCTTATAATAAATGTCATGTTAAAGTCCATGTCAAATTGTAACCTTTCAAACGTCAAATAAAAAAAAAACACATAAAAAACAAAAACAAAAAAAGCAGAAATCATATATATCTTGTTGAGAATATCCTTGACAACATTACTTTTTACTTCAAGTGGAACAAAAAAATGTGTTTTCTCGGAATAAACAGATATCGGTCATATTATTGTAGGAAAATTCGCCCTCTGACTAGAATTGCTAGTAAATGAGGTCAACAATAAAATTACCGTTCAGAATTGTCACGAACAAAAATCTATAGGACAAAAAGACAAAGCAAGGTGCACCGCAATGTTCCTGACTTGGTACATACAGTTCGAAAGAAATGGTGGGTTAAACCGATTCTATGGCGAGTCAAACCGCAAAAGCAATGTCTAGAAATATCGTCGCATGAGTCTTAGCCTGTCGACCACGCCTTTACATATTACATATTCACTATAACATATATTAACAAACTTATACTGGATATAGTCTGTTGGTTAGTGCATTGTTGAGGTAAAAATAATACCTTTATCTGATGTCAGCACTAATTGATATTTTGTTTTCTTTCAAGGGTATGACGTATCATTGGATGCAGATTGGTTGATCAGTGAAAAGCAATCGGAAAATTGTCTAGACAGATTAAATCCTAAACTTTGTCAGACAATATTGGACAAAATAGGCGTGCCTCATTTTGAAAAGGAAAGCTATTGCAGAAGACCAAGTAATGGAAATGTGACATTGATGAGCATTACGTCTAGGCTGATAACACAAAGTTAATACATGCATATCAAACTCAATAAGAACCGTATGAAAGGATGTGATAAAACGATTGTTTTGATGGACAAGGTTTTATAGCCTTATTCAAAACGTGACTGTGATTGCTCAAGTTGTGACTGAACAACACCGTGTTGTCAAGGGATGAACAACTAATTACTCGGAATTTGTACAAAAAGGAGAAGTTTGCTCGATAACTGCAGAAGACTTTAAGGAATTGTAGTGTGTTCTCATAGTAAAATTTCTCAAGTGATCACAGAAATCCATTGAATAATGATACATTAAACTCATAGAAAAATTATATATATATAAATATATCTTATCAATGACATTACTTTTTTTGCAAACATCCTTGTGGTATACTTTCAACTTTCACTACAATTTCGTGGAATAAAATAATAAAATAGCGAAATGACAATTAATATTATAGGGTTATTGCATGAATATTGGGGAATATTGTCCCGAGTAGAATTTTATGAAGCACGAGCTTGCGAGTCCAATATATATTCTACGAGGGATAATATTCCCAATATTCATGCAATAACCCTTTTATTGTATAGCAATGCTAGAATTTATGTTGATAAGGGGATTTTGTTGTCGATGACGTCATAAAATTTAAGTCATATATGCACTAGTGCAATATGGAAATTTATTGCACGCTTATTTTTGGTTGCTTTCTTAGGGAAATATTATGTTGCTATGCAATAACATAAAAATAGACAAAACAAAATAAAAAAAAATTGTCAATTTTTATTTTTCAGTTGGCAATTTCGACAGTTTATGTCGCTATAGTGCACATCAAATCCAAACAGAAAACCATAAATCAATTACATATAAATGCTGATAGAGAACAAATAACAAACTAGAAAAACTGTGATCAAAGCTCAGTGATATATACCCCCCCGCTCCACCATTTGATAATCAATCAAATCAAATTCTAAATTAGAAGATGCAAATCTACATTATGTCACAAAGACCATGTCAAAGTTTCATGAAAAACTAATCAGTGGTTCAAGAGGAGTAGTGGATAAGAGATGGGTACCCACTTGTAATGTACTGTCAAAGTCCATGTTTTGTTATGGGAACACCCAAAAATCAATCAAATCAATTTCTGAAATAGGAGGTGCACATCTACATTATGTCACAAAGACTGTGTTAAAGTTTCATGACAATCTATTCTGTGGTTCAGGAGGAGATGGGTACCCCCATGTGTACATGTAATGTTATGGCCAAGTCCATGTTTGGCTATGGGAAACCCCAAAAATCAATCAAATCAAATTCTGAAATAGGAGGTGCACATCTTCATTATGTCACAAAGACTGTTTAAATTTCATGAAATTCTATTTAGTGGTTCAGGAGAAGTAGCGGATAAGAGATGGGTACCCCTATGTGTACATGTAATGTTATGGCCAAGTCCATGTTTGGCTATGGGAAACCCCAAAAATCAATCAAATCAAATTCTGAAATAGGAGGTGCACATCTACATTATGTCACAAAGACTGTGTTAAAGTTTCATGAAAATCTATTCAGTGGTTCAGGAGGAGAAGCGGATAAGAGATGGGTACCCCCATGTGTACATGTAAGGGTAAAGTCCATATTTGGCTATTGGAAACCCCAAAAGTCAATCAAATCAAATTCTGAAATAGGAGGTGCACATCTACATAATGTCACAAAGACTGTGTTAAAGATGCAAATCTACATTATGTCACAAAGACCATGTCAAAGTTTCATGAAAAACTAATCAGTGGTTCAAGAGGAGTAGTGGATAAGAGATGGGTACCCACTTGTAATGTACTGTCAAAGTCCATGTTTTGTTATGGGAAACCCCAAAAATCAATCAAATCAATTTCTGAAATAGATGGTGCACATCTACATTATGTCACAATGGCTGTGTTCAAGTTTCATGACAATCTATTCTGTGGTTCAGGAGGAGAAGCGGATAAGAGATGGGTACCCCTTGTTATGTTATGGCCAAGTCCATGTTTTGCTATGGGAAACCCCAAAAATCAATCAAATCAAATTTTTAAATAGGAGGTGCACATCTACATTATGTCACAAAGACTGTGTTAAAGTTTCATGAAAATCTATTCAGTGGTTCAGGAGGAGTAGCGGATAAGAGATGGGTACCCC
>MJUU01025348.1:0-17247 GCA_002080025.1 Modiolus philippinarum
AAAAAACGATTTTTGAAAACCTACGGCTTTTTGCCATAGTTAACTACTCACGGGTTTGCCCTTTATGCCTATATTTTACTCCTCGCATACGCTCTGGGTAAAATATTTGCCATAAAGGGCCAACCCGTGGTAAATTCTCCATATATTCACGCTCCCGTGAATTATTTCTAACCTAAGCTTGTAAATGAAACATTGTCTTGCTTCAAAATATCAGAGTTCGTACTTGAAATCTTTATCTTTCACTATGCAATTTTTAATTCATGAAAAGACAATAGTGAATGTAAAGTAAGAGTTTGAATTTTTTACATTTAACAATGAATTTCGCTAAATCCTGCAGTCTTATATTTACTATGAGGTATGGACAAAGCTCATTGTGGTGTTCAAGGCCTCATGGTGACTTCAAGAAGAACAACAATAAAGTGTTGTTTCATTGCTTGGTTCTACTAATATGTATTTGTAGAGACTTTGTCTAATGTGCATTTATTGCATTAATTGGTGTTCTTAACCTTAAAGTAACCACCAGGCCTTCAACAAAGAGCTTTGCTCACACCTCACTGTAAGTTCAAGACGGAACCTAGCACTGGTTTTAGCGTGGATTCATTGCTACATGTCGCACAATGCTACATCCATGACAAATTAACTGACAAAGTGTTCTTACAATCGCCGGAATCCGTTGCCCGACAAAAAGAATAAAAAAGACCATCATAACACTCAAAAATCCACGGGGCTCATGAGTCGAATGTGAGAAAACTGGCAAAAAAAATCATGAGATGTGACACAATAAACAGTTGGTGAGAATAACAATTTCACATTACCAAAAATAAAAAGCACAAGTACACCCTTCCTGAAATGTATATAGAGCACACATCTCTCGCATGGGGAATCCTTTCATAAGCAATGAAGTGGTATGTAGAATTTTAGACAAAGTCTATTCAAATACATGGTAAAACAAAGCAATGGAAGATGAAATATATATTATATATGAAGGGTTTTAAAACATATTCTTTCTTGTATCTTCTGGGTGCCTAAGTTACATAAATGCTCGTACAAATAGAGATATATTGCTAGGTCTGCCAAATGCACAACAAAACCATCTGTAAGTTCCTATCGCAATTACTTACTGCAGTCAAATAGTATACTCAACAAGTGGAGTGAATCAGTTGTGGATTCTCAAAAACTTAAAAGAATATCTACCTTCAAATGATCATGAACTCAAGTACTGCAATAGTGTAAAAAACATTAAATTTTTTACACTCTATACTACTCTCCCTCATAATAAGTAAAGTCAGTACTTCGACATTCATAACTTCAGTATTTCTGTACTTAAAGGGCGAAAACAAAAATATGTTCTTATGTAGTTATTGGTAATTAAGATGTAAAGATGGGGCCTATTTTGTTAAACCTTCCCTTGATTCAGATGATATACAGATGATGTCATCGCAATGCTGGAATTCGTGATTGATAACATATTTGTAGACTTTTGAGGACAAGTATTCAAACAGAAAATAGGGATATAGGGACTAATTGTATGCGACTTTTAGCAGATTTGATGCTTTATTCGTATGAAGTCAGGTTCATACAAGGCTAACACAGAAAAAAAGACAATAAGCTGGCCAAGTCCTTTGATTACATCTTCCATTATATATATGGGGTTCTTTCATTTAACAATCATCAATTGAAGTAAAACTTTCGTTTTATATACCCAAATGAACTCCAAATAAAAGAGACCACTGAAACACAATCAGCAGCATCATACCTGGACTTATACCTCTACATTGACAACTCTGGAGTCTGAGAACAGCGTGATATTTTTGATTTTCTAATTATATTATTATAGTGAACTTACTATTTTTTAGCAGTAATATTCCACATCTCAGGCAAATGGCTTCTACATTTGACAACTCGTTCGCTTTTGTGGTGCCTATAGTTTGTACGGCGATTTTGTGGTGCCTATAGAATGCACGGCGATTTTGTGGTGCCTATAGTATGTACGGCGATTTTGTGGTGCCTACAGTTTGCACGGCGATTTTGTTAACAGAGAGAAATTACTGTCTCTACATCAAGGGTATGTTTAGTCACTGTTTTAATTGTTTAAGGCCCTGTCACACTATAACGTTCTAGCCAACGTCTGCCGACATTCGCGTACTTTTATAAGAACGTTGGCACACGCCGAAGAAATTGAAGAAATTCTCCTGTTGGACGCATTCATAGCATCAGGCTTACGGCCTACAACACACGGAAAACGTATTCATAACTTGTATGAAACGCTCACAAAACGTGAAGCAGCGTAAGGCAACGTTGCAAAGGCGTTTTACTAGCGTACTTGACGTATACCGAACGCATCCATAACGGTCCTCTAGCATTCACAGAGCGTCTGTATAGCGTTTTGACGATTTTTGTAAGATCAACTTTCAATTCTTCATCTCAATGTCATTTGCAAATGTAGTAATGGATAGAAATGCCAACGAAAAATACGACAGATTTGCGGGAGTGATAGGTCCCTCAAAAAAAGAAAAAAAAATCCAAAACAATTTGTCAGTATGATACTGAAATAAATCAGCTATTTACATTTCTTTGGAATTTTGTCTTGCTCTTTAACCATTATTTTTATAATAAAACGTCGGCTTATACGCTACTCCTTAGTTACAAGGACGCCCTGTTTGCGTTCTCTACACGTTTAAAACAACTTCCGAGAAACTACTACACATTGCACACATTGCGTGCATAACGTACCTCTAGCGTTCGTCTAATGTCTGCATAACTTATATGTTGGCGAATTTTGAGCATGTTCAAAATTTCCCGACGCACCCAACGTTTAACAACGCACGCCAACGTGTGGCGACGTGTTTGTAACGTTCTACGAACGTGCCTCTAACTTAAATAACTTACACTAGCGTGTACAAAAATATTCTCACACGCTGGGCACACGTTGGTGCTGTGTGTTATAGTGTGACAGGACCATTATACAGAAGTTTTACGGTCGTCACCATGATTTGACAGACCGGTTTCACAGATGAGAATATATATCTTTGGGTAGATCAAGAGTTTATTAGCTGACTGCTAAACACCGACTGTGACGTAACCGGACTTTTCACTGGCAGTTTGACCGGTGCCACGCGTGGAGCAGATCGTTCCTCCGTGGCACCTGACCATACCGCGAATTTTTGTAGAGCTGCTAGTGCTTTTGTTTTGTGGTGTTCGTAGTCATTTTTGTTCATTTGTTTTGTCTATATCATGATGATCAATTCGTTTTGGATATGAATTACAGTGATTTTGGATTTTTGGTTGACCTAATTTTTGTTTCGGTATTATTACTTGCGATCGGATTTTTGACATCAGAAAAGCAAAATATTGGGTAAAATAATATTATTTCAATCTATTTCGAGTATCTAAATAACTTTAAAACACTATATGTCCGTTTGTCTAGACCAATAATATCACATAAAAACATTAATAAAATTGAATTCTTATACTTATCAGCAGATTACAGAAGTTAAGTATATTTATTATCGTGTAATAAACGACAACTCTAGTCATTATCCTATAACAGAAAATGTTTATTACAATAGAACTAGAGTGAATGGCAAAATAATTGGACAAGATTAGCATCTGTTGCTAGTACAGAAATAATAACACGCAAAAACAGAATAACTGTTAGAATCCGCACGACAAAAACTTGTCATAAAATCTTATTTGGATGAGAATGATCAAATCAATGATTATAATACTTATTTTCTTATACTGGGACTTTACACCGATAATGAATGGAAATGAAGGTGGCAGTAAATGGTCTTAATCATTTAAAGTCTCTGTAGAAGTCGGATACATATAAAACAATGAAATAAAAGGTATTATTTTAAAAGTTTTTAATACAGTTTTGCTCCGATCATGTTTTCAAAATATCAAACATTGCTTTTCATATTTAAGCAATGTACAATGTTGTTACCAATCGAAAATTTCCATTTCTTTGCTTCAAATGTAAATGTTAGAATGTTTGAACTTATTCATTGGAGTGCATCTATTCTTGCTTTCGTTTCTGACTTCAAATGGCGTATTTCCCTTGTAATGTGTATTTTATATTTCTATTTCTCTAATTTCTCTAATAACGGCTCTCGAGCTGATAAAGGGTGTGATATGAAAAATGCCGTGTAATAATCTATAAATATTCAACATATGTTGACTAAATACTCGTGCTATTTCCCGCCAAATCTATTCGGAATACAATTCTTGGTTTTAATCATTTAGAGAAATAGATTACACCACTGTATCCCGATTATTACCATATCTTATCCACTCTTGATAGTTAAATTTTAAAATTTTAAAATGCTTGGCAAGCCTCGAAATTTTAATTTAAATTTAACTATCTCTAGTGGATAAAATATGGTAATGAAGGTGATCTTGTGGTGCAATCTATATTTTCATCGTCGGCATTCACAACTTATAAGTGTACCAAATGAATATTTGAAACATTTCTTTCGTAGATATAGTAAGTCTTCAACAGATTCGTCTTAAGGTGTCTGCAGGGTATTAATTTCCTATTATAGAATTTAATAAAATTGTCTGTGTTGCAACATAATTGATTTACCTTTTATAATATGAAATAAAATTTGGGGGTCGCCGTGCATTTAGGAGCAAAAATTGAAATTAATAATTCAAAGAATTTCACATGGAAATGATAGGGAAAAGGACTATATGAGGGGATTACTTCAAAAATATATTATAGATTTTGTTCATACTTTGCATTTTTTTAAATCATTATAAAACGTTCAAATTTTAAAAAATAAAAATAAAAGCTCACCGTTGAAATAAGAGAGATAAATTGTAAATCTCTAGTGATACATTGTATTTATATGAAATATTTTTTCAAGTTATCTCCCTTGCGTAATTTGTGTTTTCCTTTAAATCAATCAACAAATAAAGCCCATATGTTCAAGTCCATCCATTTTTAATGAAAACTTAAGGTTGTAAAAGTGAAAAGGAATGAGGATTTAAGAAACTACTTTGGAGCTTATATTAACTTTATATATATATATTTTTTTCGAAGTGTATGAAACCTAAATGAACAAATGTTGGATAAAAATAGCGGAATAATACCACTGAGACACCTCAAAATGAACAAAATATAATGCTGTTTTGAATGTTGTACTATATCTTATTAAAAAAAAACATCAAGTTCAAGTGTTTTAAATGAAACCATGAATTTCATTTAAGTTGAAATATAATTCAAGGATGCAATTTTTTCCCTTGGTGATTGTGTGAAAATGAAATCCTAATTCATTAAAAATGCAATTAACAGTGACTACGACATTCAATTGAAAAAAGAAAGGGAATATCTCAAACGGTGATTAAAAGCAAAGCTCTGTCCTGAGCTGATTTTGGCTTTACATTTAGATTATATTGTTTTTTTTTCTATCAGTTTTTAAACATCCTTGAGATTATGGTCTTCGTAAAGTTAAGATTTTATCTGCACTAAAGAGACGTAAATTGTCAAAATGCGCATATACAGAAACTAAGTTCACAGTAACTTGCGTAGTTAGTTATTTCTCAGGTTTAGATACCGGAGTTCGAATACAAGGAAAGCAAGTATCCCGATTTTAGAGCTTTATAACCTATTTAACTGATAAAAGTGTGATCAGTTTGATGCAGATCATTAAGAAATTAGACTGGGACGTTAATCTTTGTCAATTTCGAGAAGCGTATCTCAACTGGAGCTGTGGTTCGGATTCATTTTGAGTTGTCTTAATTGAATTTCTCATTAAAATGGTAAAACATCATCAATGTATCGAGAGAGGAAAGAAGTATGGCCAATTAGGCATGGAATTGTTTTCCTACGTTGGGTCATTTTCAGAATATGTTCAAATGTTGTCGAAAATCGTGTAAGGTGGTCTCTGGTAGGTGTTCTTCTAAGAAATAAAATTAATATATACCACACTTGTATGTTTTCTAGCAGTTTAACATGGCAATAAATAGCCTTTTGTGTCAATTTTAGCTATTTTACAGTGTTTGAGAAGATGGATCTACCCAAAGGACACCGAGGACTAAAACCAGTTTTTGTAGCGAATGTATAAAATCTGCCCTTTCAAATAACAGTTAGTTAATTTTGGTTCTGAAGGTCCTATGTAACGAATTTTAACAAAAACCTACAAAAATTATCAAAATCTGTCAAAATTGCATTTAAGTGGCAAGTTTAGAGGCTTAATCTTTTATTTAAATGTAAAAAAAACATTTGAATTGATTTTATTCTGACAGTGTATATAACATATGACCTGTTCAAATAGTTTTCGAGAGGATTCGATGCATTCGCAAAATAGGTATGCTGAATGAAATAAATTCTCGGAGAAATGGCCATACATCTTTGATCATGTTTGGTAACATACAAATGTAGGGAAAGGCCTTTTATTAATCGATGAGAATGCAACCCCCCCCCCCCCAAAAAAAAAACGGTAAAAAGGACAATTTCGGAGTGTACTATTGATGGCATTTTGATCACGGATTATTCGCTAAAAATATTAACCCACAAAGTTAAGCAAATATTGTCCATCAAATGGTCCAGTATCACAGTATAATTTGAAGTCGAAGTGGTCCTTGACAAAGTTTATCTTTTTCATGATCCAAAAAGAGATATTTGTATATTTTTTTATACGTAGATGTAACTTATCATACATTTCAGAGTTAAGAAAACATTGTTCATTCCTTCAATCCAACAAACCTTACCATTGAGAATATTTAGACTATCTCCTTTGTCACTATGAAATGACATTTGTTCGGACTTATTATTATCTAGTTAGTTGAATTTTTGACGCGTAATTGCTGTCTTGGATGAACCTTACAAAATATTTTTGCATTCATTGTATGATGTTCAATGTAAAGAGAAACATCTTAAAAAACGTTGTCTCGACAGAATATTTGAATATGATTATTAGGAATCATGTATACACCAGATTACAGCATTGTATCAAAACAGACTGGCGACTTTTATCTTTCCGTCTCTTGATAGAAGATGTTGTGTATACTCACATTTCAATTGGCTTTATAAGGATTTATTTTGACTGATCAAATGAGCAACAATCATATAAAGCGTATAAACATTAGTTATTCATTACTTTGTCATAGTGTCTGGTTAGACTATAAAAACTATCAAATCCAATGATTGGAATAAATCAACAGGGAATGGTTGCTTTTGTTGAGACTACGTAAAGGAATAAATCTTTTACACCATAATACAAGTATTTACAGCTGGAGTCAAACCATGAGGATAAAAGGATATTCATTAAAAAGCAACAATCTTTCTAATTTGCTTATTTCTTTTTAATTTCTGGTCTCCTTATATCAATATTGTCCATTTTTAAACACTTTTTTGATTTTGATTTCACAATTACTTATTTCACTTTTCTGGACCGTCTTCTGGTGTTCCTGCTTTTGACTTGTCTCTTAACTTTGATTTATGTAAAATCGTGTGCTTCGTTCCTTCGGTATTCTACTCCTATTGTTCTGAAAAGAGAAAAAGACAATACTTAATTTTGAAAGGGGTACTCGCCGCCAAACAGCCGACTAGCTCAAACCTCAATCAGTATCTAGGTTAAATTTTAAAAAGCTTTCATAATCGCTGAATATTCAAGATTGTAGTCATGGAATCAATGGTCTACCTGTATTGGGTTTTATTCGTATGTTTATTATATTATAGGGAGGCGGGACAGATTTTAAGAGTCCGACTGTTCTGAGTTCCTATTGTTGTTTACGTTTGTCTTTTGTTTTATATGGGGTTTTCCTTGTAGTTCCATGGTAGATTATGGCATATGATTGTGATTTTCAGTCAATTGTAGATGTTTCCTGTTATCCACTTTTTGCGTCATTGAAGACGTCTCCTATAGCATATTGCAGTCAACATTCGAGCTGTTGAACTCAGAAGAGATAACAGGACAAGCAAATGTATGATTAAGTAATCTTCCACTTGATCAACATCTTGAATTTAAATTATAGATTTTCCGCATACTCTTAAAGTGAACAGGAAGTGCTGTACAGAATTGAGAAATCAAGAGCTGAAATTCTTACCAATCAAACTATCAAATACAACTACAAATTAAAACTTTGTAAAATTTAGAACACAACGTGCAGAGGAATGAACGCAGCAAATGTGGGAGACAATCAGTTCAAACGACCACGCGTAGCCCTCATTGCAGAACGAAAACAATATAGATGACTTGATTTGATGCCGTCATTGTTTTTTTTAGTTTTTGAATTCCCCCTTCTCTCGTTTTTGCTTAAGTATTCGTTTGCCGATGTATAGTCAACAAACTTCAGAATCAGAGGACGAGAAAATCCTAAAAATCCCTATTTACGTATACTGTCAATATCCTTTTTATTCTCTACTCACTTTAATCTATGTAACATTCCTTTTTGTTTAAACAGCATCCCGAAGACCAAATGGCATGTTGTTATTTATACATGTTATCTGTAACTTGTCTATAAAGCATTTTCATTCATGGTGACTTTAAGATGAACAACATCAACAAAAAACGTTTTTATTTTTTCTGAAACTGATCAAGTATCAGTAGGAATTTTGATCAGTTACAAAAACATGATAACAATAAACACCTACAATGGCCGGGAACTACAATCACATGCCACAATTTACAAGCGAACTGCACTAGACAAACAATAATGAAAACAAGAGAAAAACATATATAACGATAGGAACACGGGATAGCCGGACTTGGTACCGACACTAGCAAAAGCCAGTGGTAGGGTTAAACTGGTTTATGGGTACCCAAATCTCCCCTTTCTCGATCCCGTTTCCCTATAGTATAATAAACAAGCGAATAAAACCCAATAAAGGTAGACTACTAACTCAATGACCACTATCTTGGAATAGAAAAGTACATGACAAAACGTAATTTAGAAAGATGGGTCAAAGAGTGTTCGCCGCTAAACTGCCGGCTAGCTCAACAAACCTAGTCTGCTGTTAAAACACTGTCAAACTACGGAAGAAAAATCGAACTCAAAACTCCCCGAAGGGTTTGTTTAAGAGTCGTCATGAATTTCAGTAGACATCGGCAGTATCATTGAGAGGCCAGTATATATGTAAAGTCTTCAGATCACTGGAATCCAAATCCAGTTTAACGGATTTGTTCAGAATATCTCGTTGCTATCCACTTTTACGTAAAAATGTAAGTTACGTCCCAGTTGTTCTGGATCATTTATCACTTTTTGACATTTTTCAACAACATTTCCATAAAATTGAGGATGAGAAATGCCTTTTTTAATTAGCTCTTTGCGAGTCACGTCATATCTAGATATCAAATGTCCATATCTTCTGTAAAACGTCTGAAAAGTATTTAATAATTTATGAAATCTGTAACCTTGTTGTAAAAGTTTGGATGTTAGAGTAAGGTTACGCTCATTAAAATCACCAAGGGTAAAACAAATGCGAACGAATCGTACAAGTTGAGATATATACACCCCGTAGGATGGAGTTGGGGAACGTCGCCGCCAAGAAAGGAGAAATTAGTAATAGTAAAATCAAAATCATACCTTTTATCATAAGTTTTAGTTTTTATTTTACCAGAGTCAATGATGATACTTAGATCCAGAAAAGGGTATTATTTATAATCATTGTTTGCCTTATTAAGTTTCAGTTGCTGTGGGTAAATTATGTCGACATAAGCTAAAACGTGAGGATTCTCAATGGTAAGGATATCGTCAATGTAACTGCTATTATCATTGAAAATAGAAATAAGTTTATCACTGTTTGGTAATTTGTTTTTTTCATGAAGTCCTGTTCTTAACATAACAGAAAAAGATCTCAATAAGAGGTGCACAATTAGTACCCATGGGGATTCCAATGACCGGATGATAAACAATGGTGCCGAAACGAACATAAATGTTGTCTAGCAAGAGATTCAGTGCTTTATCAATGTCATCTACTTGATATTCCTTTATTTGTTCATTACCGACTTTAATCGTTTAGTATCTAGACGAAAACATAGTCTAGTTGAACTGAGTTAAGAACACTTTACTCCAAAACATGTGTAAAACTTTACCGTTATTAAGCTGTATATTTGTATATTGACCGATATTCAAGGTCTTTCTCCACATGTCCTGATTAAAAATCTGGGCATTTTTTTTTATTTTGAGAATATCACCCGTTCGAAGTATGGTTATCGTGATATATCGAAAATGATAAAAAAAAATATTAAACTATTATCTTCCAAAGATACTTATATCATTTAGATCTTCATTTGAATCAGAACTTCCCGTTTTTGAGTCATTGCCCTTGACGCGTTGCTATAAATCGGTTTTGTGAATAACTTTGAAACGATACAGATAATGTAGTAACAAACAACGACAGTAGGATACCGAAGCAAGAAGGGATGTGATGATCACACAAATCGAAGTCTGAAGACATGGCAAAAACCGCAACATAGAAAAACGAAGACAAAACAAGGACGTGAGACAGCCACGCCCCACGGAATTAAAAAGACGACAAAAAGAACTTAAGCACTCATAGTGTGAACTCCCATGAAAACCGGGAGTGATATCAGGTGCTCAAGTGATAAGCATGAAAAGATATTTAATTTGAGCCCAAGGTCAAAGGTAATCAAGGTCACTGGTCCAAGTCAATTTTTTGGATTTTTTATGTTAAAAATCTTCAACACTGAGACATAGCTGATCAAATGAATTGAGAAAATCTGAGTATCATTAATGGCCTATGTTTGGTATATTAGGTTCAACATATTAGGACCTTTGGTTTTGGACCTAGGTCCAAAATACCGTTTGAAACAAAATCTTTCAAAGTACAATGAAAGATACAAAGAAACTGTAAACAGAAAAATATATTCAATAAATTATGGCCCAAAATTGTGGTCCAGGTCATGGTGACTAGCAATAATACTTTTAAGTTTTTTTATTTTGAAAAGAGAAAATAAATGACTTTGCTAACCAGAAGTGACTTCCATTTTATGCAACATGTGATTTTTTTCGACAAATATGAAAAAGAAAGGAAATGGGGTAAATGTCAAGGAGACAACATTCCATATCCAGGTTAAAACGACCCAGAACAAAGCATCTAGGGTTCACCGTACGGTCTTCATTACAGTGAGGAACAAAAAGGCTTACACAGTCCAGAACTTTTATTTACATCATATTTTTGGCAGAAATGGACAATAAAATCAATAGACTTTTGATTATTTTTTTATTCTATCTATTAAAAAGGTAAGTGAGAACCGAACCGTCAATCCAAAACGAACAATCCAAGGACAATGGCAACGTTGGAAGCAAAAAGAAACAGAGACACAACATGAGCACGACACAGCAAAGAAAAATGAAGACACACATACACAAAGATGAACAACACGGACCCAATAAAAACCATGGGTGAGATCAGGTGAACCGGCAGAGTAAGCATTTCCTGCTTCTTATAAGACACCCGCCGTGTTGAACATGTCAAATCCGGTACAGGAAACAACAATGAAGCTTTACAGGGAAAGATCTTTTGTCATCGGGAACCAGATATTCCATAGCGGTCCACATGCTGGTGATGTCGACCGTAAAACTTCTGGAGGGATGGTTTCAAGTTTTGGGTATCATACTCTTGTTTAAGTAGCCTATTTGTGAGCAACCGGGCTCTATCAAGGAAGTAACTGTATCGAACACAGCTAATGAGCTGGGAGATATAAACTAAGCAATGGAACAATACTTTTATTGTTGTTCATAAATCAGGTTTACGGGTACTAAAACCTTTCTGTATTCTGTTTCCATATAGTGTAATTAACATATGAATAAAAACCCAATTCAGGTTGACTACTTACTCAATGACCACAATCTTGAATAGTGAAAAAGACAAAACGTAATTTTGATTAATAGTCTTAATAAGCATATTTTATACATATATTATATCAAACTATGTCAATTGATAATGAACAAGGAATCGTGCTCATGTTGTATACCGATAATTAAGTCTAATAACTGCTAAAAGATACCCTCTCCACCCCCCCCCCTAAAAAATCCATGTAAACTGATAAATTTTCGCGTCGTCTATTTTTTTTTCGCTGTTTTCAGATGGAATTCATTTCACGAAGTCTTTCATTCACGGGTGGTTGTCAGTTGAGTTACTTGAAGAACGTATTCGCAACAGCTTTTTATCGCGCTTCATGATGGCGAGAAAAAATATTGCCGCCAAAATGACCTGTTTACAGAAAAAAAATTGATATGAACGCCTTAAAAATGATACAGGGTAGGCAGTTACTGCAATTCATCAGCTATTATGTGAAAAAGTTTTGTCCAGAACAGAAATATGGGCAGCAAAACAACCATCTGAAAATAAATTCACAATAACTTCGGTCTGTAGATATACTCCTTTTTTAAGACACAGATTAAATGCAGCGGTATATAATTACGTCAGTAGCAAGATGGAAGTCCTTCAAATGATACTCGTCAAACTAATTCGTGATGGTGAAAATAGAAATATCAAGCGTTCTTTTAAAAGTTAAAAGCATTGTTGGCTAAGTGCTTGTATTTGCAATACGATAACTGTTTTAGGAACATTTTTTCTCCTGGTGATGACAACTTACTTTAGGTAACAGATCAGTTTTAGGAATTCTTGGTAATTATATCAGTAGACATCCATGTTATCGATTGAATGTCTCATCTGTTTCAGATGTAAATAAAATTACTTAAATCACTACTTATTGTTCGGTTTGTTTCCTAATGCAACCTTATTTTAGAATTGTAATAAATTGAAAATCCTTCAGTCTCAACATTTCATTTACAATCTGCTTGTTGAATGTATCAGACCCATGTCTATAACTTTATTCATTCTGATAAAATGAAACTAAATCGGTTTTAATTTCAACTTTTAAATGTCACTAACTTAAATGACGTTCATTCATTTAGATTGTTTGACGCACTAGAACAAATACAAACGTTAATTAAAGCATTCAGTTAGGACAACGTTAACCTGCGTCATATATTGTTAAGATAGCTGTCACATGGAATTGTACAGTCATATCGTCTTACTGTAGAATTAAACTAATTTAACTTAATTCAGTTTAAATTGATCACAACGATTAAAAGACAATATAATATTCGGCTTATTTGTTTTCCTATTTTCTTGAGACATTTATTGAGATGCACTTGAGATAGGTTCAGAAGGAACAGAGGCTGTTTAAATCAAAACAAAATTTTATTGAGAAGCTAGGGGAAGTTTTAATCTTTAAAATAGTTATTATATTTTAAAAAATGTTGCTTACACTGGCAATCATGTATCTCCTAAATTACTCTGTTTTTAACAAGGTTGATTACAGGCATCATTGGCATTATTGTAAAAAGTTTTAATTTTTCTGACAAGTTAGTACTCGGGGTAAAACTACAAAAATATTTTTGCTTTAATTCTTTTCTTGGTATGAATGACTTCCCGTTTTGTATACTATGGAATAAAAGGTATAAATTTAAAATTTAAAATACATTTTTGACGCTGAAAACCACAATAATCATTTATCCTCTCCGGAATTCACTGGAAATTGATTTTTCGTGAGATAAAATAGATTATTCAAAATATTCGTATGCATCATCATTTTTTTACGTTTTGTTTCCCTTTACCGAAGTCCGTACCAGTCAACCCCAAGGCTCCAAATTTGAGCTTTTTAGTCGACTTTAGTCTTGCATGGAATAACTTTTTTGACGAAAATTACCGAAAAGGAGTTATAAGTATTATTTCCCTGCAGCATCCTTGGTCTAACTTTTGTTTTATAAAATCTGAATACCCGTTTAACTGCAGAACTTCTACAGAAGATGATTGATCAACATAATTTGAAGTTTGCAGAATAAAATGTTGATTCTAAAATAGTATTCTAAAATAAAGTATTGCTTAAAATCCAGAACAACCCATAATGGCATCAGGTCATCCAATTTTATTGCAGTCAGTAAGACATAGATTGTAAATGTTTGAAATGTAAATTATGTGCACATACA
The DNA here is from genome assembly GCA_002080025.1 of Modiolus philippinarum. Classification (NCBI taxonomy): domain Eukaryota; kingdom Metazoa; phylum Mollusca; class Bivalvia; order Mytilida; family Modiolidae; genus Modiolus; species Modiolus philippinarum. The sequence goes on from MJUU01025348.1 coordinate 13,969, forward strand.
CGTACTAACGGAGACGGAAAGGGTCCTTTCGGTTCACCCCAGAAGATTTTGATATCAATCAAAGGTACAGCTCCGCATGACAACCCAATGAACTTATAATGAGAAACAAAAATTATTACACTCAACACTATGACAAAATATCAAATCAGATATAGTGCAACAATCATCGAAGATTTGTTCATAGAATATGGTAATCGATCTATCGAACAAGAGCCACACCTTAGTGAAAAAACGAACACCCAATTTCCGAAACTAACAATGACATACCGTTTATAACAAAGTATCCATTGTCCTTTCCTATCTATCTGTATATTTTTTATCAATAATTCTTAATTTTGGCGGGGTGGCATGTATCCCAAACAAGGTACTCAGATTAGTATATCAAGATGTTCTCTGGATAAAGAGATTGCGTTACAAGTAAATTATGAACAGATATATCACGTTTGGGAAGGGAATTTGCGAAAAATACCAGTCGAGAGATGTTATATTTCCCGAGCCCAACGGACGAGGGAAATTGCATTCTCGAGACTGTATTTTCCGCAAATTTAATATATCTGTTTAATTCTACCAAATGACTTTATGTAAAGCGCACAGATTGCGTCGTTTTTAAATTTTTTACAAGCGTCTCAGTGAAGGGTTAAAAACGGCAAATTTTTAAGCAAATACCACGACAGAGAGTTTAAACGGAAAAATTTTTCAGGCAAATACCCCGCTCTGTGCCCTTTCGCTAATCTGTGTCCTGTCGCAAATCTGTGCCCTTTCGCTAATCTGTGTCCAATATTCACGTCACCATACAAAAAGTTATATTCCACGACGTCAACAAACAAAATCTTTGTCTGTTTCGAAAACCTCTAATCTATGTGCCTTTCGGATTAGCAATCTTCCATTTTAATATCACAAAATCAAATTCGAAGAAACTTCTGAAGCATTAAAAATGTTTTGTGAATTATCAATTATACCAACTTTTCGTTAGGAAGCAATAGTCTAAAGGAAACAAAATGCTTTGGGGGAAATAATTCAGTTTGTAACTGTTTTTGAACCATACTATTAAATGTTTACTTTGTGTTAACTGTTGAAGACCGTCCAGTGACTCGTAGATGCTTTGTTTTGGGTCGTTTTAAACTGGAGATGGGATGTTGTCTCCTTGATATTTACCCCGCTTCCTTTCTTTTTCATATTTAAGGGATAAAAACACTGTTTGCTTTTAATCATAAAAATTGTATCACTTTTTTATGGTTGTTATCATGGATTGAAATTTAACTGTTTTGGGGAAATTAATCTGTGAATGAAAACCCCCTCTTATCCCCGCCCATTCATAAAAATCTCGCGACTTTGTTTATATATAAGATGGTGAAAACAAATCTAGGGAATTTATAGGAAATTACCTCATTTTCCGTATTATTACTGTTTGCATGTAATTTTCAAATAAATTTTATTTAAAAAAAATTATAAACAACATTACTGTTTTTCAATACAGAAAATTTCTTAAAATTATGTACTCTTTGCACTTTGTTTAATTCTGAATATGTTTTACGTTGATATGCTATTAGTATTTAGATTCTTCGGCTGACGAAAGATGAAAGACGTGGTGTTTTGAAAGGACACAGATTTGCGGGGAAAAGGACACAGATTAGCTAGGAATATGACTGTCACAAATTTGTACAATGTCTGTGACGTCAGTTTTGGAAACAGATTAGCGAACAGGCACAGACTTGCGACAGGACACAGATTTGAGTCTTACCTATATTCGCTCTTTCTTTTTTTAAAATAATCAACAAATCTCTACCAATAATTTTTATAAGTGCCTGTTATTTCTTCTGTCCCTTAGAGGGCGTCTTAATTGGACAAATAAAGTAAAGTGCATGTTATTTCTTCTGTCCCTTAGAGGGCGTCTTAATTGGACAAATAAAGTAAAGTGCCTGTTATTTCTTCTGTCCCTTAGAGGGCGTCTTAATTGGACAAATAAAGTAAAGTGCCTCTTATTTCTTCTGTCCCTTAGAGGGCGTCTTAATTGGGCAAATAAAGTTATTATTGTTGGTTTACTGCAGAGCTGTGACCACTGAAGTTCGATTTTCCCAAAAATGTAAAGTAGATACTCCCCAATCTATTTTCGCACGACAAACTACCAAAACCTGATACCTTCTAATATCACTTGTTGTTCAACCAACCATTTCTTTTAAAATGCCTGTACCAAATTAGGACGATTTTTAATGGTTTTGCTAGCTCCAGCTTTGCCTTTTGCCCTTTCGGATTTCGACCATTGACACTTTCGGTCGGTACTTTTGTCATTACCTTCATTCAATAAATCCTAACTTAATTACTTACAATTTATCAGTTTGGCTTTGAATCATATCAAATGTATTTTTGCAAATCGTTTGTTTGAGTCACATATAAAACGTGTACAATTAATTTTTGTAACACACATATTCCCCAATACTTACCGGTTGTATAAATAACAATGTGTTAACATTGCACTTGTATTTCATAATAACCTTTAGGTCTGATATTTGAATTCTTATAGAAACACAAGTAGTATATATGTGGTTTTCAAGTCGCATTTGACGAGGATTAGGAGGATTACGGAAATGACGTCATAGGTCACGTGACCGGAAGTATGACATCACCGGAAGTGACCGGAAGTATGACGTCACCGGAAATGACGTCAACCGGAAGTATGACGTCAACGGAAGTGACGATGTCCAAAAGTATGACTTTTTAGCTTTTTACTGCGTAAAAAAAAAGGGGGGGAACCACCTATATTCTACTAGTGTTTTTCTCGATTTCCCGAGTTATCGTTCGTTTCCCGTACAATGTATATATCAATCCGGAGTAACTTTGAGCTCCTAAAGCGATTGGTGAAGGTTTCAAGTCTCTATGTCTCACCGTTTGGGAGATAGGGGTACCCGAAAATTCGGGAATGGCCCAAAATACAAATTTTTCTAAGTCGAGTACTATAGACGTGTTATATATGTATTTGGGGTAACTTTGTCATTCTAAATCGAATGGTGGCATTCATTAAGCCCTATGTCTAATGGTTGGGTGCTACGAGGGGTCCAACATTTTGACATGGGGTCAATCAGTGCATTTTTCAAAATATACTTTAATAGTTGTGTGATATATGCTTTCTTGGTAACTTTGTTATTCTCAATTCAATGGTCCTATTAACGAAGTTCGATCTCTTATGATATGGCTGTTAGGGGGTCCACAAATTTTGACGGGGGTCAATTATAAATCAACCGACCATATAACAAGTCACAACGACTGAAGTTCCCATTCTGC
>MJUU01025350.1:0-27512 GCA_002080025.1 Modiolus philippinarum
TCAAGTTTTTGGATGAGTTCAGATCTCAGTCACTATACATGGCAGGATCTTGTAACCTTACATATGCATTCATCTCGGATGGTAGATCAGCATCCTGGCAAAATTGGGTTACTCTGACAATGTGCCATATCGAGGCGAACTCTGTAATCGTTGATTACCTATGTTTTATTATACGCCCGTCTAAAGATGGACATATTATGGTATACCCTCCTTCCTTCCGTTTCTGGATTTTTTTCTGTAACTGCTTGACATAATGATTTGATATTTGGTTTATGAGTATATCTAGAAAAGATACAGATCAAGTTAGAATTTGGTTCCAGTCAGTTGATTTTGCACAGAGTTATGGCCAATGGACTTAGTGAAATTTTTTAAGATATTGGTTTATGGAGTTAGTGAAATTTTTTAAGATATTGGTTTAGGGAGTTTGTTTCTGTAATCGCTTGACATATTGATTTGATATTATAAAAGATCAGTTTAGTGTCTTGTCTTTCAAAGAGGATCCCCAAAAAGGCCATCTTTAGATTTTAACCAAAATTTGTATAAGGATTGCCAATATCCCTGTTAATTCATGAGCAAATTTTTATGTCCGTCCTTTGTTGCATTTCTCCAGAATAAAAGTTCAAACACGACACAATTTTTATTTCTTATGCATTCTTTCTGAGGTTTCTTTCAGGAATCAACTTTGTTAAAAATTAAACTGTAAACAAATCACCCCCAAAAGAATACGAAAAGGTAACCACCCTTATATTACACTTCAAATACTAATTAACGCATGTCCAAAAATCTTGAAATTTAACGAAGTGAAAAAACTGAAAGTAATACATGCTCCTTTAGTTGCCCCATATATTTTTTTTACAGTGCGAACAAATCACTCACGAGCTAAAAATATAACGAAAAGTCCATTTTCTCCCAACTTCAAAACTTGAACCAGAGGCTCCCAGGAGCCTGTATCGCTCACCTGGTTTTCAGTTGCCACAATCAAGGTAACAATGTAAGTTATACAGTTGATCTTCAGTTTCTCAAACTTTCGTACGTCCAACACCTCCNGACCCTGAAAAAGGCCACACACAGAAATCAATTTCATATGGTTTATACGATGCATAATTATATGTTTAATAATACTCCTAATTTTTGTTTCCTCCCATGCCCTTTGGGGGTGGCTAGAATTTTTTCTTTATTATGATATAGTTTTGACTCTCAGATAGAATTGGACGGATTGTTATCAAATTTTAGTATGATGTTTCTTAAGCACAATCTTAAGCCCGGGTCATAATTTCAGGTTTATGGCCCCGCCGTTTTAGAAAAAGGGGCCAAAAAGGGGTAAAATTAGGTATTTTCGTGTCTGTGGATAGCATAACTTAAGTCCTAGTGAACGGATAATTTTCAAATTTTAATATGAGGTTTCTTGCCTCAAGCTTAAGCCCGAGTTTTAATTTCGGGTTTGTGGCCCCGCCCGTTTTAGAAAAAGGGGCCAAAAAGGGGTTAAATTAGGTATTTTCGTGTCTGTGGACAGCATAACTTTGGTTCTAATGAATTGATCATTTTCAAATTTTAGTATGAGGTTTCTTACCTCAAGCTTAAGCCCGGTTTTTCATTTCAGGTTTCTGGCCCCGTCCATTTCAGAAAAAGGGACCAAAAAGGGGTTAAATTTGGCGTTTTCAAAAATTTGAGTGTAGAATCTTTATTCTTTTACTTTATCACATTTTGATGCGGTTTCTTTCAGTGTACTCCTAAGGAAATTTCGAATCAGGTTTTTACCAATGGATTTCACATGGCATGTACCGTTCATGAGGTAAATTGGACCCAAATTGTACAGAGTTAAGGCCCTTGGACTTAGTGAAATTTTGAAAAATATAGGTTTCTGGTCGAGTTTTTTCTGTAACCACTTGACATATTGATTTGATATTTGGTATATGAGTGTATCTAATTGAGATACAGATCAGGTTTTAGTTTGGTCCTGATTGGTGGATTTTGTACTGAGTTACGGCTCTTGGACTTAGTCATCAGTTTCTCCTTTTCTTTACAATGAGCTAAATTGTTGATATGATAAATGGTATATGATTGTATGTTTATAAATTACTGATTAAGTTTAAATTTAGTTCCTGTTGAATGATTTTTATAGACAGTTATGTTCATTGGACTTAATATTTTTTGAAAAATTTATTTTTTTTGCACCTTTCTATGCATAAGCCCACTTCAAATTAATTAATAGATTCTCATCCCCACCCGCCCAATTTTTTTCTAAGCTCATTTTTTATTTGTTTTATTTTCAATTATTCAGAAATTTTCTTTAAATTCCTATCAATTTTAGTGAAAATCAGTAAAAAATATAAAATAAAACCCTCCCACCTGCCCCAGATTTTTTGTTACAGGTGGATGAGAATCTACAAATTAACTTGATAGGGCCTTAACTTTACATATTAATTTGATTTTGTCAAATTGTTACATCTTGGTAAGGCACATATTTTTTTATTTTTTCAATCATATTTTGTTGTGGTCCAACAATTTCATAAAGTTCGAGTTGACTGTAGATGAGCACATCGTGCGCTCTTGGCGCAGCAGTTTATTTCTAAAAGTTGTGCTATACATCAAATATTTCTAATGATGTACATCAACACACTTTTTGCTGAGTGTCTTTAATTTAAAAGTAAATATAATGAAAAGTGATGATTTTAAAAAGGAGATGATAAAACTACGGGAGGTTATAAACTTAATGTCTTTTGCAAGCAGTTCTTTTCAAACATGTAATGACAAGGGCAACCACTGCCAATTCTTTTTGAAAAGGGGACTCGGAGTGTTTTGATTTCAGCAATATGTACAACATAGATTATAAGGGGAATCCCTGCCCATTTTTTTTTACTCTCGCTTGGTGGTTTAAAGTGATTATTGTGTCAGTTCGTCTGTCTGTTCATTATTCCGTCCGCCATAGGGTACATAACATTGTGGCCACAACTCCTCCTAGACCACCGGGTGAAATTCATTGAAACTTTTACAGAATGTTCAGTACACATTGCCATTGTACACCAGCTATTTAAAAATTTGATTTGACTTGAATTTTTTTTGGGGACTTTTGTCTCGCCTGCGACAAAAGTCACGGAAAGCGAGACATAGGCATGCAAAGTATGACGGCGACAGCGGCGTAAACTCAAGTTATTATATAGAGGCCTTTGATGTATTTACTTTATATTTGGTCCATAGGTAGCTTACGGCGAATCCTATCTGCCAGACCCAAATTCATGTGACCTTGACCTATATTTCACGGTCCAGTGACCAGGTGAAGTATTTTTGCTTAAGTCTGTTTCTCAATAACTATAAGTGATATGTCAATGATATTTGGTCTAAAGCTTGGTCTTGGTAAGTACATGTTAGTCTGCCATATGGCTTTTACCTTCACCTCAATTTCAAGGTCCAGTGACCAGGTTCAGTTTTTTTGCTTAAGTCGGTTTCTCAATAACTACAAGCTATAGGTCAATGATATTTGGTATATAGCTTGGTCTTCAATGGTACATATCAGTCAGCCATATGGCTTTTGACCTTGACCTCAATTTTATGGTCCAGTTGACCAGGTTAAGTTTTTTTTATTAAGTCTGTTTCTCAATAACTACACGCTATGGTCAATGATGTTTGGTATATAGCTTGGTCTTGGTTAGTACATGTCAGTCTGCCATATGGCTTTTGACCTTCACCTCAATTTTATGGTCCAGTGACCAGGTTAAGTTTTTTTGCTTATGTCGGTTTCTCAATAACTACAAGCTATAGGTCAATGATATTTGGTATATAGCTTGGTCTTCAATGGTACATATCAGTCAGCCATATGGCTTTTGACCTTGACCTCAATTTTATGGTCCAGTTGACCAGGTTAAGTTTTTTTTAAGTCGGTTTCTCAATAACTACAAGCTATAGGTCAATGATATTTGGTATATAGCTTGGTCTTCAATGGTACATATCAGTCAGCCATATGGCTTTTGACCTTGACCTGAATTTTATGGTCCAGTTGACCAGGTTAAGTTTTTTTTTATTAAGTCTGTTTCTCAATAACTACAAGCTGTAGGTCAATGATATTTGATATTCAGCTTGGTCTTGGTTAGTAAATGTCAGTCTGCCATATGAGTAGTACATGACTGTTTAAGCGATCATTGGCAGGGATGGGCAAGATATTTTTTAGGATACACTCTTGTTTTACATCTGGAATCGAAAGGGGGATTTGGGGTATTTTTTTGTGAGCTTTGCTCACAGTTTTTCTAGTAATCATGGTGTCGGTTTGTTCCTTATTCCGTCCGCAAAAGGGTACACACTTTGTGGCGACAACTCCTCCTAGACCACTCAGTGGAATTCAATTAAACTTCCACTGAATGTTCAGTACATATTGCCATTGTGCACCATCTATTTAAAAATTTGATATGATTTGATTTTTTATTTTTCTGGATTTTTATACCCCCCGCTTTAGCGGGCGGTATATAGTGATCATGGTATCTGTCCATCCGTTCGTCCATCTGTCCCTCCGTCCACCATAGGGTACCTACTTTGTGGCAATAACTCCTCCTAGACCACTTGATGTAATTCACTGAAACTTTCACAGAATGTTCAGTACATATTGCCATTGTAAACCAGCTAATTGAAAATTTGATTAGATTTTTTTTTCCTGGAATACAATGGGGGAGTGGGGGTATGATATTAGTGAGCTTTGCTCACATTTTGCAGTCGTATAATGGTATGGTGCTGTCGTCGTCGTCGTCGTCATTGTCGTCTGTAGACACTTTTGTTTTTTGGGCAATAACTTAAGTTCCAGTTGACCAATCCTTATGAAATTTTAACACAATGTTCCTTGGCTCAAAAGGAAGGCTTGGCATAGTTTTGGTGATTGGGGCCCCACCCGTTTTTAAAAAAGGGACCAAAAGGGGTTACATTTGATGTTTTCACATTTTTGACTGTAGAATCTTTATTATATATCGGATTTTGATGGGTTTTCTTTCAGTGTTCTCCTTAGGAAATTTCCAATCAGTAGTAAGTCAACAGATTTCACATCGCATGTACCGTTCATGAGATAAATGGGTCCATAAAGGGAGAAATCTCAAAAATCTATTTTTTTCATTTTTTTGTCCGATTTTTATGCAGTTTTTCATTTGATTCCTTATGAAAAATTAACATAGCGCTCAACTTTTATATTTTTGGTAACTTGTTTCCTTTCCCAGCTATGAGGGGCCGAACAGGGCCAAAATTGCAAATTTGCTGATTACCTGAAATTTTTATTTTTCATCAGATTTCAATGGGATTTTTTTCTTTGAATTCCTCTTGATATAAGCTTTCAGTAGTATTTCAACGGATTTTGCGTAGCTCTTACCGTTTCCGAGCTACAAGGGGTCAAAGGGGCCAAAATTGCAAATTTTCGAAATATGTGAAATCTTTATTTTTCATCGGATTTTAATGGGATTTTTTTCTTTGAATTCCTCTTGATATAATCTTTCAGTAGTATGTCAACGGAGATTGGGTAGCTCTTAACGTTTTCGAGCTACAAGGGGCCAAAGGGGCCTAAATTGCAAATTTTCGAAATATGTGAAATCTTTATTTTTCATCGGATTTCAATAGAATTTTTTTTCTTTGGATTCCTCTTGATGTAAGCTGTCAGTAGTATGGCAGCGGATTTTGCGTAGCTCTTACCGTTTTTGAGCTACAAGGGGTCAAAGGGGCCAAAATTGTAATTTTTCGAAATATTTGAAATCCTTATTATTCATCGCATTTCGATCAGATTTTTTTCTTTGGATTCTTCTTGATATAAGCTTTCAGTAGTAAGTCAACAAAGGCATAGCTTTTCCCGTTTCTAAGCTAAAGGGGCCAAAGGGGCCAAAATTGCAACTGATTCAAGCTCTTCATTATGTCCATTTACTTACTGTATCAAGCTCTTTACTGTGTCCTCATTCATTTTGAATTACACTTGTTCAAATTTCAGTATTCGACATGCTGCGGTCGTATCATGCTGCGCTCGGCGTAGCCCTTTATTCTAGTTTATTTCTGGAATCAAATGGCGGTGCAGGGGGTATGTGTTTAAGTGAGCTCAGCTCACATTTTTCTAGTTTGAATTTTGTAATGGATGGTGGAGCTAGTTTTGTTGCCATGGAAACCAGACCAGAAAACTGAAATTTTAGAAAAAAGTATTCTGCTAAATATTTTATTTACCATTTAAGAAATAAGTATAAACTAGATTAAAAGGGGTATTTCCCCAGCCCCAATTTTTAAAAAATGGTTCTCAGAATTTTTTAATTTCATCAATATGTATTATCTAGATTAAAAGGGGATTCCTTGCCCAAATTATTTTTGAAAAGGGGGGTTGATATGGGTTTTAATGGATGGTGGAGCCTTCAGTTGTCATGGACACCAAACAAGAAAACTGAGATTTTAGAAAAAAGTATTCTGAGTAATTTTAGGTTTTGTCTTCAGAAATATGTATAGATTAGTTAATAAGGCAAACCCCTGTGTAGGCACCTTCTAATGTTTTGATTTCATTATTGTTTATTACCTAGATTATAAGGGGAACCCCTGTCCAAATTATTTTTGAAAGGTGGTCTGAAATTGGAACAAATGTATTATGCAGTCAAACACATTCAAAGATCTTCCAAGAAACTTGTCTGGTACTTTGATGGTACCTTCCAATAAAGGTATCCGGGAGGCCTACACCTCATCAAATATGGCTACCAGCAGTAACGTAGTTTTATATGTGACCATTTGGAAAACACATTCAAAGATCTTCTTAGAAACTCAGTGGCGGATTTAGGGGGGGCCCGGAGGGGCCCGGGCCCCCCTTAGTCCGGAAAATATTTAAAATTCCTAGGGGTTTTTAAAAAAAAAATGGGTTCCGGGCCCCCCTTTTGAAAAAAATATTGGCCGGGCCCCCCCCTTAGCAGAAACTCTGGATCCGCCACTGAAACTACTACTCCAGTTAGAACCAAACTAAGCCTCAATGATCCTTAGATGGTCCCTACCAAAAATGTATCCTGCAGATCAGTACTGTAAATGTTGAAATTTTTGCGTGGGGGTAATTTTTACTATATTCGCGATGAAGAAAAATCCGCAAAAATTCCCTCCACGCAAACAGTTTAGTTTGAAGAATAAAATGTAAAAGCAATGACATTGTCATATATAAAATACTTAAAGCGCGAAAATTACACCCTCATGAAACATATGTCCAACTAAATCGTGAAAATATCCACGTTTACATTACATCATTCAGATGGCCCCCAGCAGGACCATATATAGGACTCCATTAAAAGAATTAGGTGTCTGAAACCACTAACCCAATTGAAAACAATCTTGATCACAAAAGTCCTTGGGTGGCATTCAAAATTTGCATCTGACATGTCTGTATTCAATTGAAGAAGGCCTCCATCAGGGAACATAGTTTAAACTCCGGACTATTTTGGAAATGCTGTTCATCTCTCAATGTCAGCCATGATCCAGGTGAGCGATACAGGCTCTTGAGAGCCTCTTGTTGTCCCCCGCCGCAACACGACGGAGGGACATGGTAATGGTCTGGGTCCGTTGGTCCGTGTGTCGGTGTGTCACGTTTTTTGTGGGCACAACTCCTCAGAAACCGCTGGCCAGAATTCATTCAAATTTTACAGGATTGTTAGTCACCATTAGTACTAGATCATATCGCATCACCATTTTGATTCGTCAAATTTTGTTGGAGTTATGGGACTTTGCTTATTTCCACATTGTTATACAATGGCAAATCTTGTGGATGCAACTCCTCAGAAACACCTGGTCAGAATTTATTCAAATTTTACAGGATTGTTAATAGTCACTATTAGTACTAGATCATATCCCATCACCATTTTGATTCGTCAAATTCTGTGGGAGTTATGGGACTTTGATTATTTCCACATTGTTATACAATGGCAAATCTTGTGGACGCAACTCCTCAGAAACTGCTTGTCCGAATTCATTCTAATTTTACAGGATTGCTAGTCACCATATGTACAAGATCATATCGCATCGGCATTTTGATTTGTCAATTTTACAGGAGTTATGGGACTTTATCGACTTATTGCATGCTACAGCATGGGAACACTTTGTGGGCCCAACTCCTCAGGAAACCACTGAATGGATTATGCTGATATTTTGTTTGAATACTTGCCACCATATGTACTTGATCATATTATGCTGCCATTTTGATTGGACAAATTTTACGGGAGTTATGAGACTTTATTGACTTAATGCATACTACAATATAGGAAGACTTTGTGGACACATCTCCTCAAAATTCAATTAAGGGATTTTGCTGAAATTTTGCTTGGCTGTTTGCCAGCTAATGCAGTTGATCATATCCTGCCTCCATTTTGATTCGCAAAATTTTACATGAGTTATGGGACTTTATGGACTTTACTGCAGTAGCAGGGGACATAGCTACATGTAGCAATCTTGTTTAATTTGTACATTTGTTGTATTTTTACTTTTTAATTGTGGCCTTCCATACCATTTTTACTTGTTCATCATATTTCTTGGAAATTTCTTGAAAAGAACAGACTCACAAGAGGTCACAGGAGGCTGAATTTCCTGCCCCTACCCATTTCTCCCCTTTTCCTGAGTGGCAATTATCAAAACTTGTTGCCCAGGTTGTCTCTCCGCGCTTATTTCTTCCTTCATGTAATGTTTTTGAACTGAACAACATGCTTACAATGATATAGCTTAAATATTGCTCACAGAATGTAAAACTAAAGTCAATCAATCAAAGAGTTAGGGATGGACCATTTAACCTGAAGGGGGGGTTATGGTTTTTATTTCTGGACAGAAAATTTTTTTCGTGCTTTGCAAGAAAAAATTTATTTTTTTCATGTGTATCAAAAAAGGGAAAAATTGTGAAGTCCCACCACATGGACTTGCTCCCAGTATAGAAAAAAAAATGTTTACTATCAAAACACTTCTCAGAGATTCATATTAAATAGTAAACAATTTTTTTTCTAGACCGGGAGCAAGTCCCTGTGGTCCCACCAACAGGAAGTTGATATCATAAGGCAACCAAAATGGCAGACGACACATTCCCCCTATATATAAATTCAAATACCAAATTTGAAATAAATCAGCTCAGCAGTAACTAAGAAAAATGCGATAAACTAAGGATGGATGGAAGGACGGATGGATGGATGGACAGACGGACGGACAAGGGTATTCCAATATACCACCCACTCAAGAGTGTGGGTATAATAATGTGGGTGTTTGGGACTCACATCAGTCGGCTACTTCTCAGTTGACAGTCTAGACTATAATTATTGTCCCTGGTCTAGATTTTGTGACTTCAGAACCCTAGATGGACTCCTGGTTATTTTATGTCTCATCAGAGCCCTTAATTGCATGATTCACAAGTTATTAAATATGGACTTCATAACACTGTCAAAATTTTACAAACTCACTCAACCATGCAGTCAAGTTGGCAGACTTGAATAAGCTCAAAATAAGCAAGTTTCTAAACTATATGAAAAAGAAAGGAAATGGGGTAAATATCAAGGATACAACATCCCATATCCAGGTTAAAATGACAAAAAAAAAAAAAATATGTTACAATATGCGGATAGGGAATAATGATAACCAGGTCAACATCTGAAACTTCTGAACATAGATGTCTGTTGACTAGTGGTCAAGGATACAACATCCCATATCCAGGTTAAAACGACAAAAAAAAAATATGTTACAATATGCGGATAGGGAAGAATGATAACCAGGTCAACATCTGAAACTTCTGAACATAGATGTCTGTTGACTAGTGGTCATCAGTGTAAGGTGGCACATCTATATTTCAATGTAGGATCAAAACCTTCTGAATTAGCCTCATCTGTCTACTGTTAATATTGATTTTTCAACAAAAAAAAATAGAAAAGCTGTGAGCAATGCTCACTGATATATAGCCCCGCTCCCCCAGTTCACCATTTGAGAAACATTTGACAATATTTAGGGACCCCAAATGGCGGCGCCCTGTCCGTCAGCATTTTCTATGTCATAGGATAATTTGTGATTGCCTGCCCAGATCTTTATGATTTTTTTTTACTCAAAGTTGGACTTGAACACAGGAAGTTCCCTTTTGTTTTTGAGAAAAATCGGAAAATAGTCTTTGGGTGAAACTTAGTTTTTATATGAAAAAATGCATATTTTGAAAATGAGCTCTATGTCTCATGATAACTGAAGATTGCCTTCACAGATTTTTATAGATATTATACACAATGCTGGAGATCATCAAAGGCAAGCTTTTTTGATTTTGAAGAAAACTGCAAACCAATTTTTGTGTGAAAACTTAGTTTGTATATGAAAAAATGCCTATTTTGAGAATAAGGTGTATGTGGTAGGATAACGCCAGATTGCCTGCATGGATCTTTATGATTTTTTTACTCAAAGTTGGACTTGACCAAGTCTGGGACTTAAGTCCCAGACCAAATTAAGGAAGCTCCATTTCATTTTTGAGAAAAATCAGAAAATGGTTTTTGGGAAAGAACTTAAGTTTTTATATGAAAAAAATGCATATTTTGAGAATTAACACTATGTCTTACGATAACTTGAGATTGTCTTCATAATGTTTTTGATACTCATGGTTGGACTTGTCCAAAGGAAGCTCCCTCCTTTTTGAGAAAAATCAGAAAATGATTTTTGGGAAATAAAAGTTGCATATTTTTGAGAATTAGCTCAATGTTTATGAATAACTTGAAATCATATATACAGATTTTCTTAGATTTTATACACATTGTTGCACACGATCAAAGTAGGTACCCTTTCCATTTTGAGGAAATTCTGAAAATAATTTGGGGCCTGGGGGAAAACTTAGTTTTTATACAAAAAAGTGCATATTTTGAGAATAAGCTCTATGACGTATGATAACTTGAAATAACCTTCACAGATTTTTATATGTTTTATGCACAGTGTTTGACACAATCAAAAGAAGGTCCCTTTCAAATTTTAGGAAAATCATAAAATATTTTTGGGGGAAAAATTTACCTTCACAGATTTTTTCAATGTTTTGATTGGATCTGCACAGAAGAGACATAGGTTGTCAAAATGGCCATATGTAGAAACTTAACTTACAATAACTTAGGATTTTGTTATTTACGTTTTTTTTGCAAACAGATTTTTGGGACACACAAGGGGGTGGGGCCCTTTCTGACTTTATCAGTATTTTAATTAATATTAGAGACGGTAATGTATAATGCTCAAGAAATAGTATTGTATAGGATTTACTGTATGCTGGATAAATAAATACTGACACATCTTCTTACAGTATCACACTATTACTATAATAAACAAATAATATCTGCCAGGTTGCAATTGTTGGCTACAATTACCAATGGAAGTACTACAACGATGATTGATGTTTTCTTTTCTTTTGTCCCACAATTGTTTAAATGTTGATTTTTTATGCACATTTTGAACTCTCTTAGTGGCAAACAATCCACTCTATATATTCCACAGGAGGATCAAGTATTCAAAGAAATTGGGGTTCCAGAAAAAAGGGGGTTCAAGTCAACTTTTGGCAATTTTGTCCACTTTTATCTAAATTCTGTATAAAAACCAGTGCATTGCAGGTAGCACCGAAAAGAAAGCACTAAAATTTGGTGAAATAATAAAACATCACTTTTAAAATCATTTGATTTTATGTAAAAACATCAATTATCTGTTAATTTTCAAACAAGCAAATTAACAGATATTTTGTCAACGGAAGTAATTCTGTCNAGAAAAGCAAAAATCTGACCTTGAAGACAAAGGTCAAGGTCAAAGGTCACCATTCATTGTTCATGACACATCGTCTTGAAGTGATCTATCTACATGCAAAATATCAAAAGCCTATCTCAAAGGACAAAAGAGTTATAGCCCGGACACGACTTTGTTACGGACGGACGGACGGACGGACGGACAGAGCGATTACTATAGGGCGTTCGCCACATAGTGGCGGGGCCCTAATAATATAAACCTTGTTCAAACTAGTTGCTTCAGTGAATTTTGTCCTTTATTTGAATGCACTTTCAAGCATGTTGTTATTACTAGTTACCGGTAATTTTTGAATTCATTCATTTGCTGAAGGTTATGTGTGAACATGTGATTGATTTAACAGTCAGTGCCATTTTTCTAGATTGATTATGAGTGTCTACCTGACTGCATGTGTGCATGCTGATCAGGTAGCCCAGAAATTAAGTAAGTAAGTAAGTAAGTAAGTGATAACCAATGAGCATGCATATCTATAAACTATTTAACTAAATTGGTCAAATCAGTATTATTAAAAAAATTTAATTGCTAATTTCCTTTTTGAAAGAAGAATAACACTTAAATATTGTGAAATAATAAAATTTTATTTTAAGATAATATGATTTTTTGCAAGATCATCAATAAGCATTAATTTTCAAACAAACAAAATTAACAAATGTTGAAAAACATCATTTTGTAAAGGGAAGTAATTCTGCTCATTTTACTATGTATTTTGATATAAATTATTTGGTCAGAAAGGATTTTGTAAATCCTCAGATATAGATCACAAAATAAAACAAACTTTATCAGTTTCCTATTTTTTCCCCCATATATGTACTGCTAATGAAAAATGAAGAAAAAGAACTGTTTCCTGCAAAATTTTGACCTCTGGTTAATCCAAAATTTTTTGCTTTTTTTGTTCTATTCCTAATTTACCAGGTTTTATTGGTTACAGTATGTAGAATGTAAGCTCAAATGAACTAGAAATAAACTTAGGACAATTCTTTTTCAAAATTGATGGGTGTTCCAAGGAACACTTGCGTCACCTGCACGTACAGTACAGAAGAGCCATTTTTGGCTTGGTAAACCTCTAAAATCTGTAAAGTCAAAAATTTAACTCGATCTCAGGTGCACAACTAGATCAGAAGAAAAACATATCCTGCAATTTGTTTGAAATATGGGTTAAAGTTTTGAAGGTCAGTTGCAGATTAACAAATTGTGTAACAAATGAGCTATATTTGCTGGGTTAATCTTAGGTGGCTCACTCATCACATTTTTGAATTTGTGTCAGATTTCCGAACTCCTTTGGTTTTCTCCATTTCAATTGCTTAAAGAATTTTGCACGCGTCCCCCCACTTTTCATTTCATAAATGTCTTCTATAAGTCAAAAAATAAGACACCTGACAAGTTTTCATAAAATTCTTGATATAACTTCCTAGCTAGCTTTTAGACAAAAATAGTAAATTAAGGGAAAGTCAAGAGAAATCCCTTTCCCGCCAAATTTTTAAAGTCGGCTACCTCCGTAAAATGCACATGGACCTATATATTTCTTTTTACTATTGCATTAAGTCTAAAAATGCTTAATCAATTTAAATAGATTTCACGAAATCCTTGATATAAACAATACCAGGAGTGAGCCTCCTTAAAATCAAAATTTTATGTATCAGACGCAAAACTAGATCAGGTGAACAACATATCCTGCACGTTTTTTTTTGTTTTTGAAAATGCATTCAGTTTTGAAGGAGTCGCAGGCCAAGAAACCAAATTAAATAAAGGGATATGCCAAGCGCAGCATGATATGACCGCAGCATGTCGATCACTGAAATTTGAACAAGTGTAATAAGTTGGACACAAAACTAGGGAAAATTGTAAAAATCAGGGATTTTTATCCCTAATAGCAGAGATGGTATCAGCATAGATTTATAATACAATATAAATATAATATGCTGGTCAAATTTTACTGGACAGTCACATGCCAAGATCAAGGTCACGAGGTCAAATATTTGTGTACCAACTGAAAGGTCTATCCATAAGGGATACACTTGCAAAATGTGAAAGCCCTTCACTTACCATTCGGAAGATATACTCAATGTTAAAGTTTTTATGCAGTTTTTCACATGCCAAGGTCAAGGTCACAAGGTCAAATATTCTGTTACCATGTAAAAGGTCTTGCCACAATGAATGCACATGCAAAATATGAAAGACATATTATTTACCATTCAAAAGATATATCCAATGTTAAAGTTCATAATTTTTTTCGGAAAGTCCATCACATGCCAAGGTCAAGGTAAGGTTACGAGGTCAAAATTTTGCTGTAGTTTAAAGGGTCTTGTCATGCAAAATATTGAAGCCCTATCACTTGCCATTCAAAAGATATACCCAATGTGAAAGTTTTTGTGGACAAACAGACAGACCAAAAACTATATGCCCTTTGAATCTTCTATTCACGGGGGCATAAAAATGGTGCAAGCCAAGGAATATTTCATGAAAGTTTGGTTTAAAGTTGAAAAATCAAAGTATCTGCAAACAGGAGATAAAGCCAATAAACACAATACAACTTATTTCCAAACTAGAGAGCAAATATGAAATCATTCCCACTGATACATGCCAAGAAATCATTGATGAAAAGGAGTATGTACGGTATGGGGTATATATGGCCCCTACAATTAAGACCCTTATTTTCCATAAGATTATGTCTCAAAATACAATTCAATATCAGTATTTAATAAACTTTGACTGGTTTGGGAAAAATCTTTTTTGTTTGTAGAAAAAAAATAACTCAAAATCCGACAATTATAAGCATTTTCACAAAAATGGACTAAAATGACCAAAATCCTTACATATTTCAGCACAAGAAACATAGAGCGCATGCCTGTGCCAATGAGATTTTTACATGAAAAGGTAGCAATTTTATATACTTTCAACATATCCAAAAATCTCATTGGCACAAGCATGCGCTCTGGGTTGTCTGTTTCGAAACGTGACCAAAACTTAACGAAAATTTGTCGATTTTCGTCAAATCTGGAAGAAGCGTGACTTTTGTTACGTCACTATCAGGATTTGATGACGTTACCGCACCAATTTACGTAAGTTTTGATTTAAGCAATATATCAACTGTAATATACCAAGTAAAGTTTAAAGTAAAACTGCATTTGAAAATATAGCTAGATCTGGGGGCCAAATATGCCTCTTATCGTACATACTCCTTTGTTCTCATTGTTCAAAATCAAAGAATCGGAAAAGTAAAACGCCTGTTTATAGTGTATCTATACTTACCTGCATTAAGTTTTTGCAATGTTCTGTTGTGTCATCTCTAGCTTTGTAGTCTCCAGATAGACTTGCAAATCACTAACACCATAGCAGTCGTCATAACCATGCAAGCTTCAGACCAAATACCAAATTGTTCAGAGAATCTGACAGCTGAGATTCCTACACAAGAATCTGACACAAGGAAAATGGTTGACAAACAGATGGATGAAGTTATAACTGCAAGACAACCATATTTCAAAGTGGAGACATAATAATAGGCTATGTTAAACATTGAAGTGCATTTTGTATTAGCAAAAAGGAAGTATTAGTCAGACTACAAGATACAGACCTGAATTGCTAATATGATAAACCTCTTCTGACAAAATATCAAATCATTTCCACTTCTATCAACCATGATAGTTTGGACAAAAAATAGGGCATGGGTAAGATGAGTCCTTAATCATTTATTTCACCTTAACATTCAAGGTCAAAGTGACCATAATCAACATATTTCTCTAAGACAATCAAAAAGGACATACTTTCCATGTATAAAAGCACCTGACTCTCCACAACAAAAAAAGTTCTGATAAAGACAATGTTGTTTAAAATGCAATTTCCTGGTAAAAACATCAATGAACTGGAGAAATGGTCCTAAACAATGTAAATCTCCTGTCAGTTGATGGAAGAGGTTTCAGAACAGTCAAGTTAGTCTTGGTCATTGATTTGATTGGTGTGTATCTTTTATTTAGTAAATTTTAAACGTAAGTAAATAGAAAAATATGAAAGGATATGGAGTGAATGTACATTTAAACGTAAGTAAGCATGTTTTATAGGGGATAAACTAATGACCTTGATTTGCTATCACACAGAAATAAAATTGTTATCTTTTTTTGTATAAATACAAAGCAGGCCTTTAACTCAAGTACCAGTAGTGTCAAAAGTATGCAGAAATGTACACATAGAACTCGTTAGATTTTCAGTATTTTCCCATCCTACAACTTGCTTTATGTTAAAAAAAATATGGCAATAAAGTACATAAAGACTTTTATGTTTTGAGATTACAAAATTTATTGTTACAAAATTAACAAAAGAAAACTTTATAACACAATAAATATAAATATATATAAATTATATAAAATAAATGCTGTATAAATATTACAAAATAACAAAATCATACCACAAACACACAAAAATCAAAATCAGATCAGGTGGTTCTAATATTGCTGAACATTGCACAATCACCAAATATCAAACTCTACTTCTAATATATATACAGTGACCCAGAGACTTAAAATGAAGCACATTTATCTAAACAAGAAATGGTAACATTATAAATGTAAAATATGTGCCTGACATGGCTGCTTCAATTATCAGAAATCAATAGTAACGGTAATACATTTCTAAAAAGATTTCAATCAGAATCAGGGGTGGATCCAGGATTTAAATTTGGAGGGAGTGCAATCGAAAATAATGGCAATTTTTTTTTTATAATTCGTTTGGCCGAAATCCTGATTTGACCCTGAAATTTTATATTTTTACCAGTATATGGGTGGCTGCAACCCTCTCACACCCAGTGGCGGATTTGGGGGGGGGGGGGGGGGGCCCCCCTTAGGTTGGAAAATATTTAAAATTCCTAGGGATTTAAAAAAAAAAAAGGGTTCCGAGCCCCCTTCTTGAAAAAATTATTGGTCGGGCCCCCTTAAGAAAATCTGGATCTGACACTGACACCAACCCCTAAATTGTGGCCTGAGAATGTTTATAGTCAGGATAAAATGAAAATGAATATAGCATTTTTAGAAACTGATTGTCACCACTCATCCTATATTATAGTTCAAAACCAATAACAAATTGGTTTTCATGTTAGTGTAGAAGATGAATATTAAATATTCTGGTTACTGAGAATTCTATAACTTATATTTAACTACATGTGACTACCACTGGTATACTGTCATGGCAAGTTTTTTCAAATACTGAACACAATAGATAGTAAACACATGGCTCTGTTATGTGATAGCTGTTTGTTTTTGTTTTTTTCATACATGACAATACTAAAATCAGCTTTCAAAACTCAAAAATGTTTCAGAATTTCAATTCCTGTAAAAACAACTGATTATGATATTGCAAATGAAGATCAAAGTAAATGAATTCCATATTTCAGTTGTGTACATACCAGCAATACCAACATTTTTGAAGGAATTCATTGATATATATGCCCTATAGGTTAGATTCAGCCATAAGGACCAGTTTACATCAGTTATTCCATATAAATTATTTCTACAAATTATAGTCCAATTAACTTACTGTCTTATTAAATCTCAAATTACGACCAGTGACTATTTCTTTATTACAATGACAACTGTAATGTCTTTGGTGTAAATTACAGCATTTAAATGATTTTAAACATTAAGTATTATGACACACTTTTCAATCTGACATATTTTGCAGGTCTATAGTATATGTCTAAATAGACAAATTACTAAATTATTCACTGCCCATTAAGTCAGTGGTGTGTGGGGCAGCAAGATTTAACAAGTTCTACTGTATATGGGACTTTTTCAAAAAAAGTCCATTTTTTTTGTCCAGTACATGTTTTTCTTTGAATTTTAACATTTTTCTATTTTCTTTTTCATTGTTGTTAAATATAGCTTCTGCTCGACAATCGACATAATATTTTATTTATTTTTGAATAGGACATCTGAGAATAATTTTGACTTAAGTGCCCCAAAACAGCCAAAAACGTCTGTCCATACTGAAAATATCTGCAAACATCCAATTTCTGTATAATTTGCTTGATTTTGTTTAACTTTTTTTAACTGTTATCTATTAGAAATACCTCCAAACAATTAAAAAAACGTTCATTAATGGGAAGTAGTTGTAACAAATTTTCTCAAATCAGTTTTTAATGGGCGTCCATAGAAAAATGTCCACTTCGCAACGCCAATGCTAAATAGTCAACAGAGCACTCGTTCTGTGATTTAGATTACATTTTTTGCTATAGAAACGTTCGTCATCTACTTTTCTATTTGAAAAATAGTATACAACAGATATGTTACATTCCATTACTCTTATGTGATTGAATTTGTTGGCACAGTTGACACCGTATCCCTTTTCATGTCCATTTCGCAACGGTCAATATCCCCAAGAGACGTCAATCGTAAAAGCATGAAATTCATAATAATCATAACTAACCTTGTGCATTGTACGGTAATTGTTGAATTGTGGTTCTAGGACATAAGACAAAGAAGAAATCGTAAATCGTAACATGTAACATGTAAATATGTCCACTGTGCAACGGTCCACTTCGCAAACGCTATAAGGACATTGCGTAGTGGACATACTGCTGTACCGCTACCACAAAATTTTATAAGAATAAATTGCAAGAATTCTGATGCATGCTTGCTGGCAATTAATATAAAAACAAGAAGAAGAGTATCAGGTTTTATTCACATTTGACAGCTAAATGAGTGATTATGTCCACTACGTAACGGCGCCTCATAATTGTTGCGAAGAGGACAAAATCGTTGTGAAGTGGACAAAATCGTTGCGAAGTGGACAAAATCGTTGCGAAGTGGACATTTTCTTACATTTTAAAAATTTTTATTAGAAAATCTGTAAAGAAATTGTATCTGCTTGATGCAATACTGAAGGTACAAGATGAGTAATTTAGATGCTTGAATGATATTTCCAATTGCATGGTTTTTCCGTTTGAATTTGACAACAGAAAATTGTATATTTTCATAATTTTCTGTCACAAACGTTAAAAGTATGCTTGTGGTGCTCTACTAGTGATTTTGTTGATGAATCTTATTGTTATCTAATACTTAATTATCTGCGGTTCCCGATACTGTAAAAAATATCATTACAAAAAACATTTTTCTCATTTTTGAAAGAGGAAATTGAAACGTTGCGAAGTGGACATTTTCATGTAACCTGCTTACTTTGGATGTCCTTTCTACACACTTCGGTTAATGTTTAAGATTGCATATTCTTAATTTAGTGTCTACTGATATTCAGCTATTAACAGGTACTATTTAATTTCTGGTGCGATAAAATTCACTCAAAAGACCAAAATTTTTATGAATTCAGAATGATCCAATGCTAAATACTGCTTTACAAAAAGTAAAAAGGTTTACTGTATACCAACTTATTTTAGCAAATATTTACTTCAAGTCTTGTCAATTATGGTGAAGTTCGTAACGACTTATTTTCGTGATTTTCTGTATTTGTCAAAGCATTTATAAAAGGATAAAAAATATTTGCAAAAATTTATTTTCGCGAAATTTTCACAGTTGCGAAGATGGCAATAAATAAATTACTCATAAAAAATAAGATGGTCTACATTATGTCTTATGAACCAAAAATTACTCAATGAATGAATGAAAATATTAAGGATTTCTGAAATTGAGGTAATCCATATTGGAATACTGAAAAGATCAATGACTAAATATCGATGAGAATTTCAGAAATGATTGGTTTTAGTTTAATCTTTTTCTTTATGAATATAATGTTTAGAAGTCTGATAACTTATGAAAACTACAAACGCCAAGAATATCCTCCATCCTTAATGCATTGTTCAATTCAGTTATCAATCTAAAAATGATACGAACTTCTACAAGTAGGAAAGTATCTCCTTTGTATAGACAATAAAATGAAGAATTTCCTATATTTAGTAAGAGATTCATCACAAACCATTTCATAATTACACAAGACAACTAATAGTGATTCCTCAGTGTAGAACCTGCACTGGATGCAGGCGACACAAAAATTATTTTAATGATATTGCATGCTTACAAAAGAAAAAAAATGAAAAGAAAATTAAAAAAATCAGCAGTTAAACTATATAGATGAGAAGAAAAAATACACGCAAAATGTATTTCTCTACACATCTATACATGTATATTGAAATAAATGAAAGAGGAAGCCAAGGAAGTTCTTGAGTCTCAAGACAAAAATTATCATTCATCTGTCTGCAAAATAAACTGTTTACATGTACTTTTAAATTTGACAAGAAAACAAAGGACAGTTTGGAACAAAAAAAAAAACATATTTGTGAACCATTTGGCACATAAATATTCTAACAATATATTTCACATTAGTCTAATAACAGAGAAGTTTTGATAATTTCCCCAGTCTAATGACAAATAGGTTTTGATATTTCCCCAGTCTACTAACAAAAAAGTTTTGATATTTCCCCTTTCTAATTCTATAATATCATTTCTGTACAACTTTCATTTTAGAACTAAGTATGCAATATTTAATATACCTTACTTGATAATATAATATATTTAAGGTTTTGATACTTATGTATACTATTTAACGGGACTTTTACACGATAAAGTAACAATTTAACAACCTATATAGTGCTTATAATGGAATATGAATTTTAATACAATAATCATATAAATGAAATAATGATATTTTATACAACAACTATATTCAATAATTTAATAAATAACATACAAAAAAAATCATGTGTAATTACCAGATTAACTAAGAAAGTGTGTATTTCAACATTCCTAAATATTACAAAATGTGTGAAAATACCTGTGTTTTTTGTGATCAATATAAAAGTGAAATAAGCCTGTCAGACATATTTCTTTTTAAAAAAAATGAACTAATTTTATCAAATATGTACATAACAGTCAACTTGAACCGATGGTCCTTTCTCTGTGATAATACAGTTGTTTTTGAAGTTGATTTTGGTCAAAATATTTCTGTAAGATGATGATCAGAAGTTGTCTCATAATCCAGGAAACCATTAGGATATAAACTGCTGTATTCTACAATAAGAATTCAGGACTGGGTTGCACAAACATCAATTAAAGTTAATTGACGTTTAAATTTCAAGTGTAAATTAAATCCTGAACAAATTCAACCAAATTAATTTACACTTAAAATTTAAATGTCAATTAACTTTAACTGACATCTGTGCAACCCAGTCCAGATATCAACTACTTTATTCTACACAAAGTTCCTGAAATAACATCATATTTCTATTACTGGCACAATTAAACATAAATTTGAACACTTCTGACAGACTTAATATCATCTAAACAACAAAAATACATCTAATGCCAACTTTGACAAATAACTGAGCAATCAAATAAACTATATATAAACAAAAGTATAAAAATGACACAGCCGTTACTATAACAACAGACTTAGAACAACAAATATAAATATAAGTACAAATGCCTACCACTGAACTAGGACATATAATATCAAGATAAATGTAGCCATTTTTAATTTTCTTTTTTTGATTCTAGAAATTCATGTATAAGTTCTAAATTGTGACTCGACATAAATGGGAAAACTTTATGTAAACTTGGCACACTTAGCAAACATTAATGGCAACTTGTAATGATGAAAATTCATCACTTGAGTTCTTGATCTCATTATTATTGTACATTTCATATATTATATGTATTTGCAATAGTATTTGTTTTTATGGGGATTTTTTGTTCAAGAGATGTTATAACTAGATTCCCATAATTAAAATCTATATCAAAATTATACTATATGGGTAAAGGGAGATAACTCACTAACCTCATTTCAGTGGGGGCACTCGATTCTCTGTACTGGACATGTTCCGATCACAATGTTCTGGACAAGCGAATCGAATGTCTTGGAACAGAATGTTCTTATATCAAAATGGACGTCGATTGTGTGATAGCTATTTTCGCGAATGAATTTGTTGATAATGAAGAAAATACAATGATGGCGCAATAGAATCTGTAGTTGTAGTAAAATGCCTTGCATTGTAGGTTTGACACTTGTCAAAAATTATATATTGAAACTGATAATATTTTTTTAAATGTTCCAATAATATGAAAGAGTGTCATGATAATTTGGCTCAATATTTTGCAATGTGAAATGAATTTTCCAATGTAATTGATTGACTGAGTTCTTAATTTTTTTTTTAGTAATTAATATTTGACAAGATTTTCATTAAACAAGTCTTTTGGAAAATGTATTCATCTTTCAATGAAGAAATCAATAGCTCTTAAATGTTTTCCAAGTTCGCTTCAGCTGGGATAAAGTATTTTCTTTATTATCCTTAAGAAAGCATTTATTGTTATGTTACAAATTCATTAAATTCACATTTGTTTTCCTGCATTCATTACGTTTGACTCCATCTTCATAGTTGCCAACCTCTGTCAATGAAAAATCATGTCATGTCATGACATGAGATGCCAAAAAGCGTGTGAATACATACGACTTACTTTCGGATTATTGACATTATACAAAATTTATAAAAAAAAATAATTTACCAATATAAATTCCTATTGTACTCAACATATACATGTTTTGCTTATTTCAGAACTACCTGACTAGGTAAATATAAAAAAATACAAGTTTGGTTGAATTAATGAATTTACGGGACAGTAAGGCAAAAAGTTGGCAGATTTCTCAGCTTAGTCCTTGATGATACCGTCTTTCACCATTTTTTTTCTAGCTGGCAAGGAGGAAATGGGCTTGATCCCATTTTGACAGATTTATGGTTTCAAATAAGCCCTAGCTTTTGTATATCCGACTAGATCACTTTCTGTAAATGATCCAATATAAATGTGTAAACTGCATAGCCCCTACTACACGATCACTTTCTTTGACTTTAAATTAATTCATCACACTCGGAGTCCCGAATTTTGTTTTGGTATCACTGATCTGGTACAGAAATATCGTTTTTTCTTTGCACTCGTGTCTTTAGTCGTCGTAACCAACCAAGAAATTTATTGAAACGATCTAAAAATTAGTTGTTTGCTCGAATCGAAGTTTTCAATTTTCCATACGGTCATGAAAAGTCCAGAGAATCACGGGGATCGATAGTGCTAATAACCAAAAACATCAACAATAGGTGTGGAATAGTCCAGAGAATCACGAAAAACGCGATATCGCTAATAACCAAAAACGTAAACAATGAAAAGCGTGTAATGGCGTGTGAAGTTCTGAAAAGCGTGTACACGCCGTGTGACAGAATCTATGCGTGTAAACCGTTGAAAAAGCGTGTGTAACACGCATAAATCATGTGAGTTGGCAACTATGCATCTTTAATGGCGGACTGTGCACACTTCACCACCTCTGAAGTCAGTACAGACGGAACAGATCCAGAACACTGTTCTCAGTCACTCAATTGTTGTACGGTACTGTGCAGGATGTCCAGGACAATGAATCGAGCGCCTCCAGTATTTCTACCATTTATATCTTATTCATATTAGGGCTTTTCCATTTAAAATTCCCAAGGGGGGGGGGTGGAACCCCATTTATTTTTTTTTCTGTTGGTGGTGGGTAAATTTCTATTGTATCCTAATACTGTAATTATATATATATATTTTTTTTCTTTTGGTGGGGGTATAAAAATAAGTGGCGTTCCACCCCCTGATGAGAATTTTTACTGGAATAGCCCTTAAGTAATATCATAGTAATATAATTACTTATTATTGATAAAATTTAAACAGTAATCAATGTAATAAGCAGGTCATGATTATATGATAACAATGATCCCTCTTTTTACAAAACTCCTTTTTTTACAAATTTACATTCATAAACATGTAGCACTTCAGATAAAGGTTTTAACCTCAGTAATGTTTTCCAACTAACAAATGATTATTATACCCCAGTATGTATTTTCAATGTACAATTAAATACAGATAAAAGGACTAATCTAAACATCAAAATAAAATTCTGCATTTAGTACAAGTAGTTAGGATGACCATTATCAATACAGAAATAGTCTTAATGACTGTTTCCCTAAGAAAATATAGATCTTTTCATGTTTTAACGAATGTACAACTAAATGGTCGAGATAAACAATAAATTGTATGCCAAGATTCTATCAGGTGACAACTTGCCTCGGATCAGTGGATCAAGTTTTCCATACAAGTATAATTCTGCTTCTTTCTGATCTTTTTGGTTCAATAAAAATTCTATTTGCTAGCTATCTCAACAATAACAAGTTTGCGGTTCCCCTAAACACCCTCATCTACATGTGGGGTAAATACTTGAAGTCTCGCAGTACTGTGATTTGCTTCATAGCCAGTAAATAAATATATAACAAGATATTTAATTATCCTCTATGTCAAAAATAATTTTAAAAATATTTAACCTTTACATATACAAATGTGATGCATTATTTACTGTCAACTCTGACTTGTCTTCTCACAGAAAACATCTACATGTAGCCAATGAAATTAACAGAAAAATGAGAATATCAACATAAGATTATACTAAGTTAAGTTCATTCTGTAAAGGAAACAATCATTTTCTAAAGTGGCACAGATACTTTACTGTTCAGTAAGAATAGCCCTGGCAGTTTTTAATGCACCTGACCTCTCCCTGGAGTCTTCCCTTTGTGGAGTCACAGCTCTCTTCCTGTTTCTTCTCATTCGTGATAAATCTTCCCCAAATACATCTCCAGTTCTTAAAGCTGATATTAACTCATCAAACTCTCCTAAAAAAATTACAAATGTTTTAATATACACTCAAGTAAGAAGCTAAATCAACTGTAACGTTAAAATCAGTTTAAGAAATCACAAAATTTCCCATGTCAAAATAAGTTTATTTCTAGTCATGTCAACCATAACACAATTCATTTTGATCTAAAAACAATTAAAGCAGACTTATCTGAAAAATCAAGATTTCAAACTATTGTAGAAGACAGTTGTAATAAATTGGCTATGAATTTTTGTCATCTTTAATAGAGATATTGCAAAGAGCAGAGGTATTATAGGTTTCATAACCAGTAAGGATTGTATGTCACTCGTTATCTACTTGAGTTCCAAAATATAATAAACAAGCCTTTTGTGAGTTTCTTTTATTTCAAAGTTGATACTATACATTTATTTCCCTTGCATGAGGGAGATATGAAAATTTGCTTACCTGAGGGAATCATATTTTCCCCAAGGCATCGCATAAGGCAAATATGATTTCCCCCAGGGTAAACAAATCTTCATAATCTCCCTCATGCATAGGAAATAAATATTTTATTCCACTACTTCTTTTAAAAATGTACAAAACATTGGCATATTCAGAGGGGGGTCCAGGAATTAGACCCTCTTTTTCTGAACAATTTGTTAACTTCTGTGCAGAATTTATGCAGAAAGTTACAAAAAGTCATGTGCAATCCTCCTTTTTCTGGCAATCCTTTGGAACACCCCTTTTTATCTAAGGTTGGATCTAATAATAATAAGGACCTGAGGTAAATTACAGTTAGGAACTGCAGTTGCTGTTTAATTTATTTTTGTGGGAAATGGACATCACAAATAAAACTAAATGATATTGATCACTTATAAAGACTTTTAAGGAAGCAGAGATGCCAACCCCATCTGAAGAAAAATAGGAGTAATGGCCCTACAAAGCGGTGTCTTCTCAAGGCCGGGTTCATGGACCGCTTTAGGGTTCAGAAACTTTTAAGCTTTGGTATCCATCACGTTTATTTGTCAAGATCAACCATTTTTATCAAACGCTTTTTTAAAACGGGATTTTCAAGCATGGAAGTGATCAATATTATAAAAATCCACTAATTATGGTCCTGACTACCAAAAAAAAATCTGAATTGGAAAAAATCTGAGTTTTTTATTACAAGATCGGAGAGCGGATTTTTGGAATAAAAATCGGGGAAACTCTGCTGAAATTGGAGGGGTTGGCATCTCTGAGGAAGATAAGGACAAATCTGAAAACTGAAAATATGACATTGTTGAGACAAAGTGCTCTATATATCATAAAATACTAATTTCCTTTAATTTCCAAACCACTTAAATAACAGCAACAATATTTTTTTTCTCAGAGTGATTAAAAACACTAATCTGTAATGAATACTCTTTTTCACTGTCCTCTTATTGGTGCTGTTTATTTTAAGGTAGTTCGAGCCTAATAAAAATATCAGACAGAATTTTTTTATTTTAAGATATTTTGTAGGTCTTAGTCTATTGTTTCAAAAATTAAAATAAAAATGATATGTCACTGATCATCTTTTCCTGTTATCAGGCTTTGAAAATCAGGCCAAATTCAGTATTTTCAGCGATATTTACAAAGAATATATAGGGAACTATGAGAACATGCATATTGTTTTGCTTTCATATGAAATAAATATGTGATAGATTTTTTTTTATTTTTTGATATTTCAGAGATATACACTTCAGCTGTATGTTGAGCTTAAAAAATCTATATGTCACCATTTGATTAAGAGCGATATTTTATATAATTTATGAAACAGACAATATTTACGGGAAAGGGGAGCTAATTCGCAGGAAAGTGTATGTCAATCTATTATGACGTCACAATGAAAAGGCCAAATATGGAATATTCAGGCTGAAAAATTAAGTCAATTCCGTATCCGACTTGTGTTTCGCAATGTGCCAATCGAATGCGCCGTGTATTAGTGTCGATCTACCTTAATTGTAAACATCTCAAGCAACTGCTATCATTTACCTATGGTGTGTTCAGAGAATAGTAAAATATTAAAATCTAGAAAATATGGAATAAGGGGAACATGTTTTGTTTAAAGTCATGTGTGGCAGTATCTGCCAATGAAAACAAGCTATTGGTTAAGTTAAAAATATATAGTGGAATAAACATATCTCTTATAATTTTTGTTACAGGTACATAGATTTTTATGTTCAGATACAAGGTTTCTAGATAAATTGACAGGACAACCATAACTGATGATAAACTAATGACATCATGGAAATCACATGATTGACAAATAATTACCAGGAAAAGTTTCATGATTAATTCATGTTTAACTCCAGCATCAAATGTCTCATTATGAAAAACAAATATTTATTCAATAATCTGAATCTTAAAAGAAAATATATTATAAACTAGAGGCCTCCATGGCTGACACCATATTTATCTATATTACACTAATATAGTTTCTATAATGAGAAGTAAGTTGATTATGCTCACTTTGAGTTAAATAAATTTTGCAAATGTTTGAAAAGATGCTTGCACAGTTTTTTGACATTTGAAAATTTATTAAATGAGATGTGAGAAATTTCATAATTAACATATTTACCATAAGTTGTAGAAAATGTTTTGCCTATGACATAATGTAAAATACTGCTGATTATGTTCCGAATAGATTTAGCAGAAATTTCATGTGAGTTGTTCTCTCTTTTTATCATATCGGACAGGCGTTAAGATAAATTTGCTAGAAATTATAGAAATACCTTTAGCAGACTGTGGTTTTCCATTAGACATACTGTCTGCTTTCTTTAATCTAGATTTCTCTCTTTCTCTTCTCATCTAAAATTCAAAATTCATTTCAAGTTTCTATCTTCCTCTTTTTATAACAATTAAATTGCATTTTCACATGTACACATAAAATATTTTAGAAATGAATAGCAACAAGATGTGTTTTGTGAAACACTTATGCCCCCGGGTAGAAGTAAAGAAGAAACATTTAGCAACTTTGAACAATGAATGTCCTTCTGACAAAATAATTTGTAGAAATAAATTCTGGTATCAACAGAAAAGTTTAATCACATCAAATAATGATTGCAATTAGATGCAAACACAAAAGTCCCCCATATGAAGCCTTCCAATCATTA
>MJUU01025354.1:6280-16871 GCA_002080025.1 Modiolus philippinarum
AAAAAAAAAAAAAAAAAAAAAAAAACACAAAAAAAAACAAAAAAACATCAGTTAAATCCTATATTCTATTTTAGTAACAGTGACTATGTTGTTTGGTTTTTTGAATAATCAAACACAATTTCACATTATCCTGGTGATGATCCAAGCAAAGTTTGGTTTAAAAAGGCCCAGTAGTTTCAGAGGAGAAGATTTTGAAAAAACAAGAGCTGTCGCCGAATGGCAGCCAGTTATGCCCTCGCTCACTGAACCCTGAATCAATATGGCAATGCTAAGTTAAGTATGTGTGGACATAATACAAGCGTGGACACAGTACAAGTGTGGACACAATACAAGCATTGGCATCGTTGCAGTGATAAATAAAGTTCTGTCAAACAGGAAGTAGATGGGTTATGGTCTTGAAAAAGGGGGACACGATAAAACTAATCATACTAAAGTTTCAGACCGAACATCAAATCATTACTACATACACAAGCCAAGATATCCTTGACAAAAAATTTCAATATACGCCTTTAATGGGAAAAAATCAGTTATCGTCAAACAGAAAGTAGATGAGTTACGGACTTGAAAATGGGGACACAGTACAACACATCATTCTAAAGCTTCCGACCAAATATCAAATCATTACTACATACACAAGCTGATCGAGTAATACTAGACGAAAATTTCAATGTATAACTATAATGGGAAAAAATCAAAGTTATTTTCAAACATGAAGTAGATGAGTTACTGACTCCAAAAGGGGAGACACGATACAACTCATTATCCTTAAGCTTCAGACCAAATATCAAATCATAACTACAAACACAAGCTGAGAAATCCTTGACGAAAAATTTCAATATATGGCTACAATGGGAAAAATCAAAGTTATCACCAAACAGGAAGTAGATGAGTTACGGACTTGAAATGGGGAGACACGATACAACTCATCATACTTAAGCTTCAGACCAAATATCAAATCATTACTACATACACAAGCTGAGAAATCCTTGACGTAAGATGTTCTGGACGGACGGACCAACAGACAGATGGGCAAGAGTAAAACAGTATACCCCCTCTCCTATGGAGCAGGGGTATAAAAAATTTTGACAAATAGACAACAGATGCCAAGTGATAGCGAAAGCTCGCCCTGGCTATAGCCAGAGGAGCTAAAAAAATGCAGTGTATGAACAAAATAGATTTTTAAGTTATCCCCTCATATTGTCATTAGCTGGTCTGGACTATTGCCATCATTTGGATTCCTTGTTGTTAACATTTCACATTTTAAACTTTGTTTTGAGAACCACTGAACAGAATGAAAGCCAAACATGGAAGAGATGCTGATTGCAATAATCTTTCTGTTTGTTATTATTTCAGTGTCTATCCATCATCTAACATGACCACCAACGGTGAACTTAATTTGATATAGGATCCATTTAAATATGCATACAAAGATTTACTAGAGAACTGCTGAATGGATTTCAACCAAACATGCAATGAATGATAATTGTGAGGTGCTGACCAAGTGCATGTTGCTTCTTTGGTGCTGATCCATCATCTGCAGTGAACCTAATTTGACATTGGACCCTAAGGAAAATGCATACAAAGATCTTCTAGAGAACCGCTGATTGGATTTAAACCAAGCATGGCATGAATGCTACTTATGAGGTGCTGACCTATGGAAAGATGGAACAAGGATAAATCTATGCTCCTTCCACATTTGTGGTGAAACTGTACATAAAGTTTTATACACTGACTTGTCAAATTGGTTTTTCTTGTTGTATGTGTTATTTAATTGTAAAATGTTATGTGTATGTATTGAAGTGCTAGTGACCTTTGGCTGTTTGACATTCCTCAATACATGAATTAAGAATAAAAGAAGGAAGCTGACAGAAAAACAACAGATGATACCCCTGTTTGTTCATTGTTTGTTGTAATAGTATTATCATCGCTTCACAAATGTGTACTATTCAGGATCTGGCCTGTTACACAAACTTGAATCTGAGCCATTCAAGCATAAAATGTAGGAAAGGATGACATTATTTCAATAAGGAGCCTCATACCTTGGAATTGCAGATGCATCTAACGACTTCTTCAAGTTGTAGAATGCACAATCCAAACAGTTTGAAACTGTAACACAAACTTTAACCTAAGTCACTCATGCATGAAAAGACCTTACTTTTATCTGGAGCTTCATAACTTGGCAAGGCACATCACAGACAAAAATTTGTAGTATCCAAGATATAGACTCTTAAAAAACTTTAACCCGAGTCACTCATGCATGAAAAGTGAGTGAAAGTGACCTTATTTTTATCTGGAGCTTCATTACTTTGCAAGACACATCTACATGTACAGACAAAATATTATTCCTAAACGAGTTTCAGACTCTCACAAAAACTTCAACCTGAGTCACTTGTGCATGAAATGCAAGTTAAATCCACCTATTTCATATATCAACCTCAGTACTATTCAAGAAGAACCTTTTCCATCTATGACTTGTTATTCAAAAGACACATGGTCTTGACCTTGAACAGACGGACGAACGGATGTACAGACCAATGAACAAACAGGTCCAACGCTATATTCCCTACCCAACTTTTGTGGGGTGAGGAGATAATAAATTTGCAGCCCTTTCTGGAGCACTAGACAATATGGCAAAACAAAAAAAACTTACACTAAATTTAAAATGTCATTTTTAATGAATTAAGCTTGTATTCACAGCCATGATCAGAATGAAATAGATTGCAATACATGTACATGTATATGTACAAATATAACATAAATTATGAAAACAACATTAAAGCTAACCTGAATTATTCCTAACCTGGTTCTTATATAAACTTTAACATGTAAAAAAGGTTTTACAAAAGAATACCTGATTATGTTTTTTACTGAAATTCACAGCAGTACCTTTTTTCAATCACACCATCATGACGTGAAAAAGTTTCAGCAGAAAATACCCTGACAACAAACCCTTCTCAGTGTATATATCTATATATGAAAATAAATCCTTGAAAATTTCAAAGGAAACTAAGAGAAAACTTTGACACCAGTTTGTTTTCAATTAATATAAAATAATTGAAAAGGAGTTAATAAAATAATTGAAAAGGAGTTAATATTTCCAATACAGTCTATTACTGAGGTTAAAGGAAGTGTCAGTGAACCATTATGGCCTAACGTAAGTGCAATATAATTTGCTATTTTGCTTTCATATTAAACAGGTTGACATCTAAATGGATATAGCATATATGTGTTGGATGAAATGGAGAAATATATTTTAATTTTGCCATCAAATGATTCATAGTGTTAAAAATATTCTAAACAATTTTCGGGAACGAACCAACAAAGGACTTACTTACTACTGACCAACCAGATCACTGATACGTATATGTTATCAGGCTCTTGACAGGTATGTATCGTAAAATATCATCCCTTGAGCCAGATTATGAAGCACAGGGGCGAATGAGCGTAAGGAACAAGCCCCAAGCTTCATATTCTGGTGAGCGGTATGATATTTTACAATACATCAGCTGTCAAAAGCCCGATAACTTGTTTATCATCAGTTATTTTGTACTTAAGATTTGTAATTATTGAATTGAGGTTTCAAATTCTCCCAAAATTGGGCGGGAAATTCGACATATATGTCATTCTTGCCTTTTTAGCAATTTTCAGCTTCAAAACCGTGTTTTGTAGTTTTTTTATCACTTTATTGGCAAATGATTTGTAACTGGATGAATATTTTGACTGGGCTACTCGAAATAATTTTGATTTTGATTGTTGCAGCAAAGTTTGGTTGTTATATTATTCTATCCTTCCTTGGAGCTTTTATTATGTCATAATGTGAAAACGTCAAATCTCTGCAGGATATATCAGCGACCCAGTTTCTACAATTTTTCTGACATCTTGTTTATCTATTTGTGTAATCAGGATTCTGTTTTGAATACCTAATTGGAAAGAGCAAATGCAATAGATGTTTATTTTTATCGTCTTTCCCTGCACCTATCTCAGCCTGCAGAGCACTTCTGCAAAAGCCATATCTGGTTGACCCGAACTTATCAAGAGTTTTACATGGAGTTATCAAGGAAGTTCTCCCAAGATTTGACAAGCAATATCATTTTTATCCTTTTCGCAAGAATTAAATCTTAATTAGATAAAGAAACTTACATTTTCTATTTTCAATTTTGTAAACAATTTACCTCCACCAATACACAAAAACACAAACAGGACGTTCGAAAATCTACGGAAACTAGGTCGCAGATAACTTGAGCCTTCCTGTTCCTAGGCACTTTTATGACATCACACCATTTTGTATACACTGTGACATCATAAAAGTGCCTAGGAACAGGAAGATATATGTAAACAATGAAGAGGTTCTGCAATGAAAACCTGACTTTATTTCAATTTGATAACATTGATCGATCAAAATATTCCTAAATTTAATGTTGTTAACCGACAAAAAAATTGTGCATTCATAAAATAACGGCAAAACATTTTTCATTTTGTAAAAAAAGGAATGAACCTCTTTTCCCACGCAACCTTGGGAGAATTTGACACAAAACCTAATGAACTATCTTATAGAAATAAGAAATAAAAGACGATAAACAAGTTATCTGAATTTTGAAAGCTGGAATATTGAAAAATATCATTCCCGCTCGCCAGAATATGAAGCTTGGGGCTCGTTCGCTGCGCTCACTTGCCCCTGTGCTTCATATTCTGGCTCAAAGGATGATATTTTATGATATACAGATGTCAAAATCCAGATAACATATACTTATTCGCTTGATTTCTTGTGAAAACTTGAAAAAAAGTTATTGCCTTTGAAACGTTGGGAGAATAGCTTGATATATCCAGGTCAAACTCGGCGGAAATGATCTGCAGGCTGATATAACCATGGGGAAGGATGATAAATAAATATTTCATCCCAAAGGAACCCTGAACTAGTTCATTAGAATAAAACATTTATCAACAGAATAGAGTTTACATGTATAAAATTCATACTATTTCTTAGACAGATACATGTATATTTAACTTTATGTAATTCTTATTTACATTATTCCAACATACCATATGTTTTTGACTGTAAGGCTGAAATTGAGATCTAATATGAATTTCCACTGAAGCATCAGACTTATAAAAAAAAATCCCCATACCATACATGCCAACCCTCTGGAATTCTCCTAGAAGGTCTGGAATTTGCAGCCCATTTTTGGGGTCGAAGGTCTTCTAATGGTTTGAGATTTCTTCTTTTTTCATGAAGAAAAAATAAAAAACTAATTTATCAAAATGTGTGTACATCGTAAAATTTATCTTGTAAATAACTCTTTTCTTAACAGGCTTCATTCAGAAATTAGTTTTGTCTCGATCATAATCATTTCAATGTTTGAGTCATCCCAAGACCCCTCGCAGTAATGTCAGGAATTCTATTGGGGTAAAATGGCAGTTTATGGACCTTGTGGTCACCCCAAAAATACAATATGGACCTCAGCTTCACTTCGGTCCATATACTATTTTTGGGGTGACCACTTGGTCCATAAACTGCCATATGTCCCTCATTGCCATTAACTATTTAATAAATATAATGAATATTCTAATTCCAAAAAGGACTGGCTAGAAAAATAATTCACCTAGGAAAATGGTATTAAGAGTCTGAAAAATGAGGAAAAAGGATAATAATAATACAAACACAGGAGGATTTTCTTTCATTCCTCAATTACATGAGGAAGTTTTGGACATGACTTGACAACAATCTCTGACCAACCTGTAGATACAAATGTTTATTCCCAATTAAGAAAATGCCCTTTGACTTATTAGCAAACTTAAAATCATATAAATAAGGTAAGTGGAATAGAACAACAACTTGACAATTTTAACACAGTACACAATACCTCCAATTGCAAGTAACCTAATTAAATATGGTAAAAATTGCAAATCAATAAAAAGTGTTCATTGAAAATAAAAGCTGACTAGAGAAT
The DNA here is from genome assembly GCA_002080025.1 of Modiolus philippinarum. Lineage (NCBI taxonomy): Eukaryota > Metazoa > Mollusca > Bivalvia > Mytilida > Modiolidae > Modiolus > Modiolus philippinarum. The sequence goes on from MJUU01025354.1 coordinate 12,229, forward strand.
ACATATTGGCAAACAACCAGATCAGGTTAAGAATCAGTCACCTCTATCCTAATAATAAATTTTTGGAGCCAAAATGTTTAAAACATGATATATTTTCATGTACAGATATTAAAGGTCATCAGTTGGTTCATATTTGTAGATAAAACAGCACTGTATAGTGAGAAGCAAAAGTGTTGGTGCATACCATTTTTTCAAAAAATTATTATGAAGTCAATTCTGATCCGATTTCAATGACAATTTCACTGATAGACTCAGAATCTTGTGAAATTTATTTGGTTATTTCAGGTAATTTTCTTTAGTTTCAAAGTATCCATGTTTTAAACAGGAAGTAAAACTATGATGTCACATAAATTTACTTGTATAAATAGGGAATAATGACCCTAAAATTTTCACTGCATGTTTAAATCAATGATTCTTGCATCTTGGAATACTATGTCCAAATAAACAATTAAACTTCACAAAATTCTGAGTTCATCAGTGAAATTTTCCTTGAAATCAGATAAGAATTGACTTCACAATAATATTTGAAAAAAATGTGGTTTTACATGAAATACTTATCGCCACTGACTGTACAATAAACTTCTCCTTAACAACATCTGGTTGGTTACCACTACAGATCAGTAATGAGAGAAAGTACAAGAGAAAGTATAAAGAGTTTTTATAGGTACATAAACAGATCAACCTTTTTTTACACAAAACATACATTATATCTATACCTTCTATTAATATCAAAGGTTAATTGCAAATTAAATATACATATAGGACTTGATATCCAATAAAACTTGTAAAGTTTACAATAGCTTTATAAAAATATAATTCATATAGGTGTTGAGAAAGGGAAATCAATGAATAGTATGAACATATAATGCTAAAATTTAAAAACAATAATACAAATGTATATTGTAAAAGTTAGCTCCAATGAGGGGTTAAAACAAGAGTATTCAGAAGACAACATAGCTAGTCATGGATAAGAGTGAAATTGATACGTTATAAATTTCTAATTTGTACATTTTCAAAATTGCAACAATTAAAGAATTTCTAAATGCGATAAAATGAAGTTGTATGCCAAATATGAATGCCATATCACTAAATCCCTTTCTTCTAGAAGCAAAGTGAAGTTTTAAAAAAAATGCCCTCAGGGTAAGGTCAAGGTCAAAATGTTTACAAATATGGCACCTCTATAAAGCTCTCATCATAAGGAAGTCGCAAACCAAATATGAACACCCTACCATTAAATGTCTATCTTCTAGAAGGAAGGATAAAATTTTCTTAAAAATTACTCTCAGGGTAAGGTCAAGGTCAAAATGTCTACAAATATGGTACCCACAGAAAGCTCTCATCATAAGGAAGTCACATACCAAATATGAACATCCTACCACTAAAAGACTGAATTCTAAAAGGAGGTTAAAGTTTCTTTTAAAACTAACCTCAGGGAAAGGTCAAGGTCTAAAAGTCTACAAATATGGTACCGACAGAAAGCTCTCATCATAAGGAAATCACATGTCAAATATGAACAACCTACCACTAAACAACTGGATTCTAAGAGCAAAGATTGCCCTCAAGCAGAGGTCAAGGTCAAAATGTCTACAAATATGGTACCACTAGAAAGCTCTCATTATGAGGAAGTCAAATACCTAATATGGACACCCTTCCACTTAACAACTTCATTCTAGAAGCAAGGTTAAAGTTTTTAAAAAAATTGCCCTCAGGAAAAGGTCAAGGTTAAAATGTCTACAAATATGGTACCGCTATAAAGCTCTCATCATAAGAAGTCACACACCAACTATGAACAACCTAGCTAAATGCCTACCTTCTAGAGGCAAGGCTAAAGTTTTTAGAAATTGCCCTAAGGGCAGTCTACAAATAGGGTACCACTTGATAGCTCTCATCACATAAGAAAGTCACATACCAAATATCACCCTAGCTCTTCAGGTCTCCATTCCAGACGTAAGGTAAAAGTTTTTGCTGATGCCGCCGACGCCGATGCTGAGGATATGACAATAGCTCTCCAGGCATTCGTCCCGGTGAGCTAAAAGGGATAAACATAGTATCACCTTCGACCTTTCGGACATTTTTTTTAGCTTTATATTTTCATATCATTTATTTCGTTTCCTTTGTAAACAGCTACAAGAATTTCCCTTACATGTATTTAATATATGCTGTTTTGCAACAAATATGTTTATTTCATTACTGCTAGTTTAATTGTCAATTTTTAAATAGAAATGATACTAAATAATTTAAACAAAAGTTCCCAGTTGAGTATACAAAAACAAGATTGATCAAATTAACAAAACATAAAAGTGTTTGAAATGATTTATACAACTTCATGAGATGAAAAAATAAAGTATTTTGTCAGAATAGTTTATCTGTAGTAAGTCTTGAATTGGTCTTTGGTGTTAATGAATATACAAAAAAAAAAACGCACATTAAATAATACTATTTCATGACATCTTCATATACTGACAAAATGTCTGGCAGTGTTGCTGTAGTTCTGATTATGCTGCCTTGTAAAAATAATGATATCAAATGACACATGTAGGGTTTTTTTATAATTTTTATTTGCTCACTGGTACAATATATATAAAGAATCTTCATGATTTGATAATTCAGTGATGCAGGTAGGATTTTCTTGATTTTATTACACAAAATTTATATCAAATCTATTGATCTTTCATACAGTAAAATTTATTTTCTATGAGAAAATATGGAATCAAAATAATCTATTAATTTAAATGTAAGGTTCAAAATCTTTGCTTTTAGACAAATGTCATTAAAATATGAATGTAAAAAAAAATCTTAAAGTAAATGGCGCTTCAACACAAAACATAATGAATTTTAGACCACTGACCAAATACTTTTCAAATAAAATTAAGGGGATACGATACAGTAAAGATCCTGAACTGATTTTTTTGTGAAATTTTTAAATTAAGTCATTTTGAACATGCTCTTTTCAAATCTGCAAAGAAAAGTTCGTTTTCAAGATAATTGCAATACAAAATTGCTCATTTTCCAAAATATTTCGTAAAAATTGTATTTTGTACAGCAATATGTAAAATGTCATTACTTTTAAACTAATAAAGCTTATTGCTTCCGGTTTTTGCTACAGTTTTGTGAGCTATTTCTTAAGAAGGTAATGATATTTTTAAAAAAAAAAATTCATCATTTGTAGTCCAAAATTGACATTTATGTAAGTATTTATAGAATAAACGTTCATTTTTCGTAGGTAAAATCTCGCAAAGAAAAAATTTGTGAATTGATTTTTTCTTCATAATCCACAGAGATCTCTGCGAAACATCACTCTTCTAAAATTCGCTCTGAAAAAACAGGGTCCATGTGCTTATTTTAAAGCTACCAAGAGAAAACTGGCATTTTTTATCACTACAAATGACCAAACCCGGTTTTGGCGTGAAATGACATTACATTATATATTATTTCGCTCAGAATAATGATTCACAAAGATCAGTCAAATACATAATAAGACCCTTCTAGTGACTGTGTTGACTGGAAAAAAAAATGTTTATTTACCTACTGCTGCTGATCAAGTATATAGATCTATATACAATTACTGATTTTCTGGTTTAACCTATCGACCTTTCATGAAAATAGTCAGAATTCATTGTATATGGTTATAGACATTCGTAGGGGATTAGTTGATCCCATTAAAAGCAGAAAAAAAACGTAAAAGTCACGAGATTTTAATGCCCTGTGAAATTTCAAAGGATTTTCAACGGTCTTTTATTCCAGTTGTGGATATTTACCTCATAAAAACAGCAAATTGATTAAATTCTACAGTGAGTTTGTTTAATTATAACAAGTGAAATTTTTTTTTAAAACAAAATGAAAATTTTGTTGGGAAAATTGATGCTATAGTAAACGAATCCGAAAGGAGGTCTTCGCAATTAGGTTTCAGTTTGAGGAGCATGTCGAATCTTGAGATGCCACGTCTCCCATTGCGTTATGAGCGATTCACATAACCACATTGATTTTATTATAGATTTATTGTACATGCTGTCCTCAATTACCGTCACCAGGTATTTAAGACGTCACCCTCTAAGCTGTGACGTCGCGAAAACAACATTCATGATCCCGTGACGTTGTTATCTGCCCTTTGTACTGTATCGTATCCCCTTAACAAACTAAAGGTAAAATACTTGATCTAACTAAACACCGATAAATGCATCAATAAAAGCCACAGATAAAAAAGGTTGCTCTAAAATAAAAATAGATTAAAATGCATTTTAAGTTTAACTGAAAATGAATATACAAAGATAGTTTAAAACAGACATTTTTATTTATCTGGCTATGTACAAATAAATTTGTTGCTAGAACAAAAAAGACCAATATGCATTCAAATACAAATAACAACACATTTTGTCCTAATAAAAAGTTAAACAAAAAATATTCAGTTGTGTTAGTAGAAACTTCTGAGTAATATATTACATGTAAATATATATTAACCTGTTCAGAGTCAATTGTAAATGCTTACAGCTGGTTCCTAAATAATAATACAACATTTTTGCACTAACAATGTATATAAAGAGCACAAAGTATTTGCTATATATAATTATATATTAACAATTAATTTACAAAAACAAGCCAGTATTGCAAAGTGTAATCTAGTCTTACTACAAAATTTAAACAAA
>MJUU01025354.1:49153-59153 GCA_002080025.1 Modiolus philippinarum
TTCTTTATTTCGGCGGTTCTGGTATTTCGTGTTTGTGTTCTCCTGGTCTTGTCATTTTTCTGGATTCCAATTTTTATAATATATTCTGTTTTTTTTTCTGTCTGTTAATTCTTTATGAAGTTTTCTTTTTCATATATGCCTATAATTTATGAATCAATCTTCATTCCACTAACACTTTATCAAATTACGTGCATTTTGGAAACAACTGAAAGTGAAAAGAACTCAGAAGGACTCGTACTATATCAGTTTATTAAAGATGTCAGTGAAATTAAAAAGGATTGAACAAACGAAACTTGTAACAGCAGCAACAGAAAATGTATATGCCGATTGTCTAAACAAAGGGCACATTTACAATAAAGGGAAATACAATAAAAATGGATGCCGAATTTACCAGGTGCCGATTTCACAAGGTGCCAAAATAACCAATGCAGGTGCCGATTTCACTAGATGCCGATTTTACCAGGTGCCGATTTAACTAGTATTCGTTGACAGGTATGCAGATAAAATATTAGACAAGTTTTTCGTGTAAATTCAGGGTTCGCGCTGGGCTTCGCCAATGTCGCAATTTGCGATTTTATTTCATTCTGGCGACAAAAAATCGTTCCTGGCGATTTTTTTGGCGACGTTTTTCAAATCAACTTGCCGGTATTATCCAATTTTTACCCTTCTTAGTTGAAACCTTTCATGATTTTTGTTGTTAAAATAATCATAGGTAATAATTAAATGTCAATTCATAGCCTCTGGCAACAATATTCACAGTGACAATATTGCAGTCCATTGATTATTTCTGGTCATCTGTTGATTGCATTACCTGTGCACGTGGCAAAATGACTTGTGACAGATACAAGCCAAATCAAAGGAATCAAAGGAATTGAAAGAGTATTATTATACACTAAAATTTTATACTTTTCATTTTTTTTTTCGTTTAATATCACTTCTTATTTTCATAAATGTTCACGAAAACAAACGGATTAGATTATGCAATTATGAAGTTGAGTTACTTCCCCTTTTCTATGTTGTGAAAACGAAATTAAAGAGGCTTTGAGTGTTACTTTTCACTAAAAATTGTATATCAAGTCTTATGAAATAAAAAACTGAACTAATTTTAATGGATAATATTGAAGTTTAACGAACTTTATTCAAATAATTACAAATTCAATTTTTGTTTAATACTTTTATTGACCTATTGAAAGATAAACTATTTATTTGCAACTTGACAAGCAACTAAAACTTCAATAAATTACACCTATCTCCCTAGATTTAGGAGAGATGCCAGTGTCAATCAATTCTAAGAAAAGACCAAAATAACATGGCAGTAGACTACACATATCTTGCTAAAAATAGTAATCAAGGAATATGAAGCAAGAACCTCAAACCAAATCAGCAAAGCCTGTAAATGAAGAAGAAGACAAAGATTTTAAAAAATTCCTCATTGTAATGGGAATAAAAACATCTGTCTGCAGATGAAACATTAACAACTTTGAAGGACATAACTGAAATGTTTGAAAATAGTACCCGCAAAAAGCAGCAAACAAGTAATGTTAAGCATACGATTCAAACCGAAACAGCAAAGCATGTAAATGATAAAAGAATTTGTGCCATCAAAACAAAAGAATACCAAAATAGAACTATTCTTTTAGTGTGGAAGAAAGAACACAAGTCTATTGTCCAACCTAGAAAACCAATTGGATGCTGCTTATTGGCGACAAATTTTTGTAATTGGCGACAAAAAATACAAGCTGGCGATTTTTCTGGCAACAGATATTCAGAAGCCAGAGCCATCCCTGAAATTTTACAGAGTTTATTATAACTCAAGTAATTATGGTCTAGTAGGTAATTAAATTATAAATGAAGAATCATACAGTATCTTAAAATGTCGAAATTTTGTGGAACAAATTTTCAATCTGACACGAGAGAAAAAAATACGGGAAAAATCCACATGACATTTTCAGAAAGATAGTATGCTATTTTTTGTTACGACTATTAGTGCATTGAATTCATTGTGTTGAATATTTAGAAGTGGTAACTTGTAGTATTGCAGTTTCGTCCAGAATGCTGCATCTTTTAGAATGTTTCTTAAAATAATATACCAAATGGGACTTCCATCTTGTAAACAAATAAACCGGAACTGAGACGCCGGAAGTTGGAAATGTGGAAGTAGAGATGATTACCACAAAGTTAATGTTTCGCACAAGCAACGCAAGGACGACAAATACTTGCGCATTTTCTGATTTTTTGCAATTAAATTTTTAGTGATCGTTAACCATAAAACCCCTTCTTGGCTGTTTGATTAACAAAATCAAATCAAATCAGAAGGTAGTAGATATATAGCCAGTAAAATCGACTGAGCTTACGGAATATTTCTTTAGCTCCGATTCGGTTAGGTGGCTGGCTGAAGTGCTAGAGATCCCGGGTTCGATCCCCGGAGTTGACATTAGTCAATTTTGTAAGGGAGATTCATGCTCTCCGGTTACATTTGGCGTCCAACGTGGGGCTAACTAGGGTTTGTGTGTTGAGAGTCATACACAACATGTATGATGACTCTAGAGGTGGGGGAAGTGTAACAGGAGAGCCTCTCTACGTTGTAGTAGGTTCGATCCCCGGAGTTGACATTAGTCAATTTTGTAAGGAGATTCATGCTCTCCGGTCACAGTTGTCACGAGGGTCAGTTTAAGAGTAGGATTATTTGCCCTTTTTATTTTAGGGATATGGATTATTTTCCTTTTTATTAAAGAGAATCGGGTTATTGACTGGTTTGAGGATATGGCTTGTTTGTGAAATACAAAAAAAAAAAAAACTGATAAAATTTTCGAATGACAGGGACTATACATTCTATGATGTTATGTTATGTATAGTCCCTGGTACTGAAGAACATTTTAGGGATATGGATTATATGCTTCAAAATTTTGGGGGTATTTGCAAATATACTTCTAGGGATATGGATTATTGATATACCCTTATACAAGGCTCGATATCAGCACAGTTTAAATGTTACGAGGTTTGTAATCCAAAGTAAGAAAAGAGAGAAAAGAATACAATAGGAGGGTTGACGTCACCGGGTAAATAAAAACCCTCCTATTAGGGTAAAGACGGGTATATTCGCCCAGCTGGCTATCTTCGGACATAACGTTTTTGCTTTGATAAAATAATTGTTTTGTGACCAATGAATATCGTTTTGGGGAATTATGATAGCCAATAGTCACGGCCCCAGTATTAAACCCCTACCAATAAATTAATTAAAAATTAAAATAGTTATTGGTTGATATTAAACATGTTCAATCACATGATAATACCGCCATAAATCAAAAACTTTGTAAACAGAAAATTAGCTCAGGAGTGTGATTTAGATCATAAAGAAAATCCATCCAAATAGCTGAACAGACCTGGAATGTATCCTCTAATTATAAATGATGATAAGTTGTTCTTCATGTTCATATTTTTATATGTCCATAGAATATTTTTTTCCTTAAAATTTTGATATGTTTGCGTCCGAATGTACCCAGAATGATTTTTTTGCTAAGCAGGGGCAGTATATTCGGTCACTCCAAAAAAAAAAAAAAACAAAAAAAACAAAAATAAAAAAAAACCAAAAACATTATACAATACAATAACCTGTGATATTTGTAAGATGTAGGATTAATAATTGTGCTTTCATAAACATTAAGTTACATCTACTTAACATCCAAGTCACCACTAGTAATCTATATTGGAAGTTAGTCGATCTTTCAAAACAAGACAACTAAAAAACTATAATTCAAACAAAATGCCAACCATTGCCAGTAAATATTTTGACACTTTAATTATCTAAAATAAATGTATTTTCAAATATATACAATGTAATCTTCATATTACATTTTCTCGTTTGGCTTTTGATTGGAATAGAAAAGAATTATTCCTAGGAACCTTTTAGCCAGGATTTTGAGAATATGATAAAGCCTGATAAAACTGATGTACGCTGTTCTTGTAAGACATCTTTTAACCAGGTATGGTGTCCGCATCTCAAAAAACATATTGAAGCCACTGAGAACGTGCAGAGAAGAGCTTCAAAGCAGGTGCTTACACTTTTAACCCTTTCCTACGAGAACAGACTTAAGAAACTGAAATTACCAACACTGCCATAGAAGATCTAGAGGTGACATGAAATTAAGAAGACGAAAAAGAAAAAAAAAACAATATGACGTAGACTCCATTAGTCTATCCTTCCCTACTATAGCCAATCCTTTTCTGCTAACCAATCCTTCCAACTTTCTACATCCTATGGAAAAAGTGAATACCACAGGGTACCATTTGAATCGTTAACACAAATAAAAGACAAAATACATACGTAAGCAACGACAGGAACTCGGGATAGCCAGAATGTGTTTAATCTCTGTTTCTGTTAGCTATTTTGAATGATACCAAACTTTATGTATGATCAGTAATCGCGACTCGTGTGACCAAGTTTGGTTCTTGTTAACACTAAGGATTCAGGACCAGCAGGTGACTTGCTATCACGTTTGGTCCGTATTTCCACTGTGATAATCTTTTGACACTTTACCACAATATAAGTTGCAATGTTTCCAATGACAGGAATCTTACATAATACCTTACTTTATATATAACCAGCAAGGGATTTGTGTGACTAGATTTTGTTCGTTTCAGCTAAGGATTCAGGACCAGCAAGTGACTTGTGATCTTGTTTGGTTCTTATTTACACTAAGGATTCGAAGGTCACGTTTGGACATGTTTCCCTTAAGGTTGAATATTTGAAGAATACCTTACTATTTATATGACCGCCCAGGGACTTGTGTGACAAATTTTTACACTAAGAATTCAGGACCAACCAAAGACTAATGATCACATTTACTTCTTATTAACACTAGGATTCAGAGATCATCTTTGGAAATGCTTCCCATATGGTTAAGTGTTAAACTGTCCTCCACTGACAGCCATATTGGACAAAGTGCTCACCTGTTGGACACGATGTCTTTAAAAATGCTATTCAAGTACCACTGTATGGAAGTTTGGTTTATTGCTCGAAGCCGTGAGTCCATATGATTTGTCATACTCTGAAACAGGATGAGGTCAAGACCTTCTGGAAAAAATAGAGTTTGAAAAGTGGATTTAGGGGGAATCTTGGAACTCGTTCCCTTAAAGCTCCAATGTTAAACTATGTTGCAGGTAGACTTAGGTGTGGACCTATTTGACATTGATTCTGAAGAATACCATCCAAATAAGCAATAGAGGGATATGGGGTAAATACAAATAAGACAAAGTCTCCACAAACACATGGTAAAACCAGGCAGTGGAACAACGCTTTTATTGTTGCTATTCTCCATCAAAGACTTTTTGCTTCTCATTCTTATACACTCCAATGTTAAATTATGTTCCTTGGTGTAAATGATAGGAAATTTTCTAGTGGCCATTGCCTAACTGTGATAATAATGTTACATGTAAAAGATTTTCAAAAAAGACGATCTTTATAAGGCGAGTCCGATATCAAATTGTGTTCTTCAATGATAAGCTTGATTTGGATGCGAATCTGCCTTGCACAAATTTTAAAAGTAACCATGTTCTTTCGTAGTATAGTTTCAGTAAGTTGCATATGAAGAATTTACATTCACAGTAACTTCGGTATTTAGTTATTTGACTATGTAGTTTATAAGAAACAAATCTTCGGTGACTATGTTCTGCTTGGTGATCATATTGGATGAGGAGCTGTCATGGAAGTTACCATTTTGTGAAGGGGAACTAAGACCTCTAAGTTTGGTTCTTATAACCACTCAGTTTCAGATGAGATCTTTGAAGAAACATTAAACAAACACGACCAACGGAAAATGTACATTAAGTGTTAGAAAAAGTTCAACCAGAGCTAAAATATAACAGCAATCGAAAATTATTGCAAATGGAATAAACTCTTGCTGTAGTGAAAAAATAAAACAAGCATCACCGACACTTTCTAAAATTTAAAAATTGAGAGAGTTTACAGAAATTGTTCATAAACCAAGTTGAGATTAAGAAGTTCTTTCTTCAGTTGGTTAGATTATTAAGAAACACAAGTCTCTGACTTTAACCCTTAATAGGAATGGTATAAGTCAAACATCTGTGACGTATATAAGCATTCTATAAATCCATTAATTGCTCCTATAATACAACTCAATATTTTAAAATTGTAGACCAAAGTTCATGTGATTCCCACTGTTCTGTTCCAAAAATCTCTGACGAGAATTGCGCTTACAGTCAAAAAACGTTTCGGCAAACAGGGAGTGGTCATCCGACAAATCCAAAACAGCATGTACAAAGCCACGCTACTCGTAATTTCCAAGTTTCAAATCAAATTTCAGATCCTGCTACTCAAAATTTCCAAGTTTCAAATCAAATTTCAGATCATCCCCATTGATAAAACCAACAAATCTTTCACAAAACTTTTGTCTATAGTTGAAATATTAAAGTGTCAGTAACAGGAAAATGTCAAAAGAAAAATCCCTGAATCGCCTGCAGGATACCCATCTGTTAACGATGAGGACATTTGATGAAAACGCAAAGAAAGCTACGACCATCAAGACGGTCTTCAAGTTGATTACTTATTCCCAATTCCCTATTCGCCATTTACTTATTCCCTAAACACAAGTATCTGGTTTTAACCCTTGATAGGAATGGTATAAGTCAAACATCTGTGACGTATATAAGCATTCTATAAATCCANTTCAAGTTGTTTACTTATTCCCAATTCCCTATTCGCCATTTACTTATTCCATATTTACTTATTACATATTCCATATTCCCCATTCGTAATTTACTTAATATTCACTATTCCCTATTCGCCATTTACTTATTCCCTAAATACAAGTATCTGGTTTTAACCCTTGATAGGAATGGTATAAGTCAAACATCTGTGACGTATATAAGCATTCTATAAATCCATTAATTGCTCCTATAATACAACTCAATATTTCAAAATTGTAGACCAAAGTTCATGTGATTCCCACTGTTCTGATCCAAAAATCTCTGACAAAAATTGCGCTTACAGTCAAAAAACGTTTCGACAAACAGGGAGCGGTCATCCGAAAAATCCAAAACAGCATGTACAAAGCCACGCTACTCGTAATTTCCAAGTTTCAAATCAAATTTCAGATCATGCTACTCAAAATTTCCAAATTTCAAATCAAATTTCAGATCATCCCCATTGATAAAACCAACAAATCTTTCACAAAACTTTGGTCTATAGTTGAAATATTAAAGTGTCAGTAACAGGAAAATGTCCAAAGAAAAATCCCTGAATTGCCTGCAGGATACCCATCTGTTAACGATGAGGACATGTGATGAAAACGCAAAGAAAGCTACGACCATCAAGACGGTCTTCAAGTTGTTTACTTATTCCCAATTCCCTATTTGCCATTTACTTATTCCATATTTACTTATTACATATTCCATATTCCCCATTCGTAATTTACTTAATATTCACTATTCCCTATTCGCCATTTACTTATTCCCTAGTTTCAAATCAAATTTCAGATCATCCCATTGATAAAACCAACAAATCTTTCACAAAACTTTTGTCTATAGTTGAAATATTTAAGTGTCAGTAACAGGAAAATGTCCAAAGAAAAATCCCTGAATCGCCTGCAGGATACCAATCTGTTAACGATGAGGACATTTGATGAAAACGCAAAGAAAGCTACGACCATGCATCAAGACGGTCTTCAAGTTGTTTACTTATTTCCAATTCCCTATTCGCCATTTACTTATTCCATATTTACTTATTACATATTCCATATTCCCCATTCGTAATTTACTTAATATTCACTATTCCCTATTCGCCATTTACTTATTCCCTAAACACAAGTATAATACAACTCAATATTTCAAAACTGTAGACCAAAGTTCATGTGTTTCCCACTGTTATGATCCAAAAATCTGTGACGAAAAATTGCGCTGACAATCAAAAAACGTTTCGACAAACAGGGAGTGGTCGTCTGACAAATCCAAAACAGCATGTACAAAGCAATGCTACTCATAATTTCCAAGTTTCAAATCAAATTTCAGATCATCCCCATTGATAAAACCAACAAATCTTTCACAAAACTTTTGTCTATAGTTGAAATATCAAAGTGTCACATATAGCACTTTTCGTCCCATCCCGCTGTGCGCATGCGCGGAATATATAGTCCGACTGGTCAAATTTTTTAACAAAGAATAGTACAGTGATAAATTTTCTATCAGATATTTAACAAGTTTTTCCATTATCGTTTCAATATTCCCTGTTATTACGAGAAAGTTTGATTTTCAGTCTTTATGTAAGCGTTTTAAAAATCAAAATAAGTTAATGTTAAAGTGTGGCATTTTATTGTTAAAGAGAAGAGGTAAATCACTATAACAATGCAACCAAAATATTCACTTTTTGGTCGAGGTCCTCCTCTTTAAATACAAAAATAAAATATTTCCCCTTTTTATATATCAAATTCCCTGATATTGTAATAAAATATAAAAATAGATCTATCTTACAATATTTTTCAATTAAAAATAAGTTACGATTAAAGTGTGGCATTTTGCAATCAAATTTTATGCTTTTTGCATAATATCGGTTCTGACTTGTGTGAAATGGATCTATGATCGATCAGCCGGGCGATCGACTAACCAAATTTATTAAGTCAGGGCGAGCCAGAGACATACATTATTGCCATTTTGTATATTTAGTACAAGAACTGGAAAAATGTTAAAAAAAATTATTAATTAATAACAATGCAATAAAAAGTGTTTCGGAATATCAAATTTTGAAAAAAAAATATAGAGAACACTGACAATTTCAATTTTGTAAACAATAAACTTCAAGATTTGTATAATAACGACATTGAAATTGTCGTTTTTTTCTTTTATTATTTATGAACTTTTAAAATTTGAAAAAAATAGAATGTGACAATGATTTTCACACATATTTATTTGAAATTTATATAATTTCTTTTATCAGATAAATTGTTTGTTTTATTAATGATTACTAATCAGGAAATTGTCACAGTATGTAACAGCTTCTCTACATTATCTCAAGTGGGAGATTATGTAAGCGATGTTTGATACAACAATTTTATGATATTTTGAAATTAAAATTGTCAACTGGACAATACAAAAATGAAATTATAACTATTCAGCATTGTAATTTTTTTTTTTAAATTCGCCACTGAGACTTATATATTAGTTCTACCCCGAAACAAAGAGTATGGAAAACCAAGTTGATTTTTGAACATTTTTAATTTATTTTCAGGCTCCTGAAATTAAAAAAAAAAGGTTTTTGTATTTTGTTATAATCGATCATTGTGTATTTGTTAAACGATAATAGAACATGGCATTGTGTATTTGCTAACGATAATGGAAAATGTGTATTTGCAAATAAGATCTAGATTGATTTAAAAAAAAATATATTTAATATTAGTAGTATAGAGGGACAGGTAAAGTCGCATTTGCGGAGCGTTGCCATAGAAACAAGTGGAGCGTTGCCATAGGAACACGAAGTGTTCCGAAGTGGTGTCGATCTCTCCGTCATATCCCGAACCCGGTGGTGTTGCCATGAGAACACGAAGTGTTGAATGACGTACTCAAATTTGTTATGAATGACGTAATACTATTGACTAATCAAAAACTTGTTATGAATGACGTAATACTATTGACTAATAAAAAACTTGTTATGAATGACGTAATACTATTGACTAATCAAAAACTTGTTATGAATGACGTTATATTATTGACTTATCAAAAACTTGTTATGAATGACGTAGAATAAACAATATTTGAGGGTATAAATAGAGCGTAATTTTGAAAACCGTTACTCTTCCACAGTTAAATTGTTGACTAGATAGAGCCTACGTAGAGAAAATTCGTGTTTTACAGAGAAGATTGTCAAAGACGTTGTTGTGTGTTACCATATAGAGAAGATTCATTTACAGAGAAGATAATTTTTGTTGTGTGTTACCACGTAGAAAAGATCCATTTTACAGAGAAGATTATATTCTGACTATTTCCAGAAGAA